>JAECUM010009618.1:0-63671 GCA_016617855.1 Megalonaias nervosa | reverse complement strand
GTACGAATGAAGCAAACTAGAAGTCAATAAGTCTGTAATGTGGACCTGGTAAAATGTGGGACTTTGAAGATCATCGTGACACCATCGCTGTGTGGTGACAGAGTCTGAATGGGTAGTGCAGGAAACAATCAGGTATACGAAAGTCACCTCTCACTACATAAGCAATGCATTTATAATTCAGCTATAACCGAATGCAGAAATCTATATACAGCTATGCAGTTGAAATTATATCATTTATTGAGTTCTGACAAACTCTCTCTCTCTCTTTATATATATATATATATATATATATATATATATATATATATATATATATATATATATATATGGGGCGGTGTCTGTGTGTGTTTAATATTGTTATTTAAAGAAATAAATGCGTTGACCGATTCCAATCAAGAATCAGAATAAACATTAACAGCTCCATTAATACGTCTTCATCGAGTCAGGAAACAATATGTACATTAAAGCAAAATTTAAAACAAAATCAGAACAAGAATGTTGATATATTACTTAAAATTTATACAGACTTACGGTGGCAACAGTCAGGACCGGCATGACTCTCACAGTGCAACTGAAACGTTGCTGAAGACAATAAACATTTGACATATTCAGCATGTTGGATCTGAAATTGTACAGGTAGACGTAACAATAAGACTTATAAACCGGACTTTCCAAGAAGTAGACATTCGCTTAACTTTTTAAATACCTGATTTGGACCATAAATATAGAAGTGTACAATTTGTATGTTTGACAGGACTGTATATCTAACACTGCACTTAGCTATCATCCACTCAGATTATATATATTACACCAACAAACAAGCTTTAGGAAATGTACAAAATACGATACCAAATAAGTCTTTTACACTACCAAGTCATTGTCAAAAACACCCCATAAACCACCACAGGCGATCAAAATGCAATCTGGATTGATACTAAAATTGATCGGACATATCTAACCTGAAATTAGAGATGACTGGAAAAATTAATGCAACGTTTGCTAATATCTGTAAAGCACTTGTTGAAGGAGATTGCGAAGCTGAGAGAAACAAAATTGCACAATTTAGAGTAAATGAGAGAGAGAGAAAGTCAGAGGTTTTGACATGTTGATCGTGTTCATTTCAAGCGTTGTTATCAGCTACAAAATTTGTCAAAATGGTTGTCAACACAAATAAAGTAACATGAGGGGCAAACGTATATTTTAAATAAATCTTCGTGTTTGTTTCTACAGAGCAGAAAAATTATTAGAAAAACACAAAAGAATACGCAAATTTGTGGACGACTCCATAGATTAAATACTTGAAAAAGACTCTTTGCCAGATTTTTGAACTATACTCATCAATTTAATTTTCCGCATTTCTTTATTGCAACTGTGAAAGCATCATCGGACAGTACGATAAACACTTAATAAAGTGATACACTTCATTAACAACGAAATTATCTCAAAACGCTCCCTCATCGATTTGTTTCTACCCCAGATTTATTTATTTAATATAACAGAAAAATAATTTACAGAGCTATTGATTTTAGTCAGCGGTTCTAAAATAATCATTTTAAGGTCTAAAAAATATTGTGTGAGTCACTGAAAACTACAATTTTCTGAATGGAGTTACATTACCAAGGCAACCCCGATTTTCAATTAAGCTAATAAGAGAAGTCGTGACTGACTGGATCCTGGGTCTAATGGAAGAGCCAAAAGGAGTGATGACATTCTCAGTGGTGACAGAAAGTAGGCTTGAGTTTGTAATGTGTCGAATTTTGAAGCAGTACTGAATCTTCGAGTTGAATAACTTGTGCATTAAAATTATTTCATAGTCAAGCCAGAAAGTCTTTGAGAAAGGTCACTTTGACAATTCCTTTGTTTCATCTGTGAAACATGAAAGGGCCTACGATTAAGGACCAGTGGAATTGACCTAGTCATGGTAACGGTATCTTGGAAGAGAGTACACTAGAACTACCGACCGTATCTGTTTGTAAAGGACCGCATGTCAAATAATTGATCTTCCAAGGAAAGTTAATTGCATCATATTCTAGGCTGTAAAAATTTGATCAAAGACATGATTAATTTGGGAAAATTTTTAGGAACAGTTGCTACCGACTGGTCAGTTAAAATTAAGGCGTACACTTTGGAAGTTATGGGTGTTTAAATTTACCGACCTTAGCCAAAATGCATTAGTCAGAATTCCTGCTTGAGAGAAGACAGGTTGACTCCGGTGAGAAACCTAAGTATAGAGTTTTCCCTCGTGAACAAGTAAAGAGGCCAGATAGCTGTGTTGAAAGGAAAAGACAGGCTGTAGTGCTAGGACGCACGGTTTGTGTGGAAAAGAAAAAACATTAAGGTACGCAATTTTAATTTCCACGTAATTTTCTATTTTGTTGTTTGGTTCTATGCAAATGTGTTTCATATGCTTATGATCCATGCTATGTATCGTTTATTCAATTTCATAGAAATCTGTTGATATGTTAGAGTTGTTACGCAATTTATTTCTTTAATTTTACAGTTATTAGTTCATTGACAGAACTGATGGATTGCATGTAATCCAAATATTCAAATGTGTAGTATTTCATAGAGATTTGTGATGTAATCCAAATATTCAAATGTGTAGCATTTCATAGGGATTTTTGATATCATCAAACTATTCAAATGTGTAGTATTTCATAGGGATTTATGATGTAATCCAAATATTCAAATATGTAGCATTTCATAGGGATTATGAATTATTCCAAATATTCAAATATGTAGAATTTCTTTTGGTTATATGAATTAATTTCCTATGTCTGTAGGATAATACTCTTTATCGTGAGTTAATGACAATCACATATTTATATATGATTTTGAAATGATCTTGCAGGTTATTGGTTACTGTAAGCTAGAATCTAGTGAATCTTATGCAATAGTAATTGAGCATTTATCTTATTGAGTGGAACTGACTAGTAAAAAGACGTATAGTAACGTATGCTGATATATACGGCAACATTGTTGTATACAGCGTACTTGTTAATTTCTAATCAATTGCCCGCAGAGCGAGGACGATGAACTGCTTAATTAAGGTCAGAATTTATGCAGTGCGGATAGCTATTTACGTTTCTGAATAACGGAAGTAAGAGAAGTTTATATGTACGGATTGGTGGTGAACATATATAGCTTTAGTAGTAATCTTGTCATTTAATGGAACAGCTTCCTATATTCCTCCCCGAGAACCCGATGAGGACAGTCCAAGAGGGAAGTCCGCAAATAGAGAGTTCATAATAGAAGGGTCAGAGGAAGAACCAAGCATACACGCTAGACGTGTAATATACAAAGTCAATAGAGGAACGACGCCAGGTGATGCAAGTCACGCGTGGATATTGTACTCTTTTCACCACTCGTTACTATGATGAACGAATCCGTAATTGAACACTGCTATTAAATTCCATTAATGTAAAGCTATCGGATTGAAACTGCAATTTTTATTTTATTTATTAATTAATTAAATTTATTTTAGTTTTATTGTTTAAGGGGTTCGTATTTGCTTTTTTATTTCTTCTCAATGGTCTTGCTCAGTTCTCTGTTAATGTTCTACCTATCCGCTCACACTGGGCAATAACATCGAGGGAGGTCATCCTCTAGATAAAGATCGCCAAATCAATTAACAGAGGGGCACGCACGCACGAACCCCTTTACAATAGCAATATGCTAGGCTTAACCGAAAGCCAATTTCAAAGGCTGCAATGTCATGCAGTGAGCAAAAATGTCCCTCTCACACAAAAAGTTCCCTTTAAAGCTTAAAAATGATTTCACAGTTCGAAATCATCAGCTTCAGTAGCAGAAGTATTGTGTAATTGCTTGACCTACTGTAGAAGTCACAATTAAATGAGAGGAGCTCAAAAACTGCATTTTGGGAGACAGACTGGTACTCTGGCCTCTCATGAAGCTGAATGACCGATATCCGTGAAGAAATTCAAGATGACGGAAGTAATGCAAAAATGCTTTGTCAATAAAGAAACAGCAGTAGATCAGTTATTTCCAGCTGTGTATTGGTGACAACTGTGTCAACTGAGTGTTTGTTTAAGGTGTCACTATGCAATACTGTCATTTTCATCCATTATACATGGCTTGAGGCGGGGGTGGGATTGCGATCGCTATTCCTTTTTCTAATAATTATATACTTGTTAATTCTTACCAGCAACGACTCCGACAAAACATTCGTCTCTAAACGTCAGAATGCATAAATATGTATCTATTGCATTATCGACCTAAATCAATCAACCCAACCTCATTATTTTTCCATGAATGCACTCTAAAATACTAGTGTGAACAATGACAGGAAAATCAATTTATTATAAAATGATGAGCTTAATGTAAATTAACCGCTAAACACAATCGATTAAACTTTCAATTAATTGAAGCATCTCTCTCTCTCTCTCTCTCTCTCTCTCTCTCTCTCTCTCTCTCTCTCTCTCTCTCACACACACACACACACACACACACACAATGAAACAAAAAGCAAAACCATGCAATTTCACAATCTATAGCCTCAGTTCACATATGCTGGTTGAAAGTCTGTATCTAGCCAACTGGGCAACCAACCAACCAATCTTGTATCAACGACGCGTCGATTTACCCATAATCTGCGCGGTAACGTGCATTTAGGAGATTAAATTGTATGCACCGCGTACTAATCATTTGCTCGTCAAATAAGATTGGAGCGGCGTACACGACGTTTTAATGACTTCATCGCAGTCTACTTAATTTTTGTCTGTACTGCGCCAAACGAAACCAGGTCCTAGGAAAGGAGGGAAAAGGGTCCGACAAGAAAGCCACAGACGTCATCCATTCATCCATTGTCCCTGAAATGCCATGAACATTACTTACTATCAAACTCTGCCCAGTTAATTAATTTGGGACGAACTTAACACCCAATTCTGTGTAATCCACAATTGTAAATCGAGTCAATCAATTCTAGTTTGAGAAGTTTCCTACTTGGTTTAAATTTTGAATAAAAGATGAATTTCGTGTACATAGTGTACTTTTGATTAAAAAACAATTCTTTATTAAATCCAAATTTGATTAAATAATCCTTAATTGTTTTTATGATCTTAGGTAGGCAAATGATCGGTGATGGAAAGGATCAAATTAGTTGTTTCCTGGTATGCTCAAAATGGGTTTTCCAAACCAAACCAAAATAAAAACCCTAAGGCTTTGAATTAATTATTTAGCACTTAAAAGGGTGAAGAGTTCAGTTTCTACATGTTGAAGCATGGTTCAGTCTTGTCTAGTGGGCCCCATTTTCTTCTTGGACGATTCCTGGGGTACTGGTCTTTAAGTATTTTGTGCACGGTTAGATGCGACCCATAGGTATAGTTAGGGACGTCTTCCTCCAATTGGCGATGTATCTTCAGGCAATTGCAAATTGATGTAGCCTGGGGTACTGGGAATTCAATGCATTTGTCTCCTAAGCACCTGATTTTGTTCGCTGCTTGTCCACAGCGGATCTTTGCAGCCTTGCTCTTGGGGGTGGCCATATTAACCTGTGGTCCTTAATGTACTGGTATGCTGCTTGTTTATTGCTGTCGAGTTCCGAGAGCCTCATAGCACAGGCCTGGTCGTGGATATGTTGTAATGCCTCTTAGAAACGTGCATATTCGTCACCCTCTGCTCCGGTATCCTTTGCTCCAGATAGGTAGGACTGTAAGGGGTAGAGGTTCATTTTTCCCTACCGGCTCTTGTTTTTCTCCCCTTTGTTTTTTTTTAAAACTTTTTTCTAATTTGTCTTCTGTTGTGATTCAGAAGGTAGTGGTGGTGCTAGTTATGGCAGCGGTTGTAGTTCTTCTTGTGACCTCTTTTGTAATTTGTTTCGGGCTGGGTATCCTGGGTCTGCCTTCTCTCTTTCCTAGGCTCTCTCTGGTGATGCGCTCTTCCAGTCCGACTATCGCGGGGTCCACTTTCTCTCGTTTATCCTCCCAGATTAAGAGAAGAGTTCTTCTCTTCTCTTGTGCCCTAAGGCACCAACCTAATACAGGGTTGCCCTCAGGGCTTGCTCCAGAACTATGATTTTCATCTCTAGCTATTGTGCTGATATGTTTTACTTGCTGCTCGTTTAGCTCAAGACTGTGAAAGGCCAGCTGGGTAGACCCAGTACATCCTTTCTATATCTATGCATGCGTCGGTCTGATTGGTTGTATGTATAAAACGTTTCATTAGACGATATCAGAGATGTATATGTACGTCACCATAAATAGGAGCAGGAATACAAAAACATACGAATGACACTAGATGTAAAATCATTTTCTTAAACGAAATAAATGATGTATCTATTTGGAAAGTTTGATATAACCAATATAAGTTTTCTTTCACGTCAATGAAACAAAATTATCAAAAGACAATGTTCGAGTAAACAGGCATCCAATAATGTGTTGAGATTTAAATGCCGAAATATGTCATGTTTTGCAAGAAACGTGTGACCAGCGTCTGTGAAAGGAAGTATAGGATTTAACTGGCAAGCTTAATATGATATGCTGCACTCTTGTAACATTGTCTCGTAGGGTATATAACTCTGTCAAGAGTTTCATTGGGTCTGTCAGAAACCGGCCCATTTGCATCAAAAAGTTGTTTTATAATGCTGGAACATAATAGATTACAAATGTTATTTGATCTGCTGCGACAATTATGTAAATTGCCCAATGAAGTCGTGACTTAGGATTGATCATGATTGAAGTGTATATATTCATACAATGGAGACAAATATCACTTTCAGTATATCAAAAGAGATATGTAATAAGATGCCTCGTAGGATCAATTACGACTAGAATACATATCGTGAATGATAATGATTATCATGTGTTCTGCTGGTCTTGCAAAGCTCAACATCAGAAAACAAATTCTGAACCGCATACAGTGCCCACAAATTTAAAAATATAATGGGTGTTTGACATGAAATGCATTAGTTCTTGTCGAAAAAAGCAAGAGCATACCAATTGTCAGATTACTAAGATCTGCTGAATGCATTTCATGTATACACTATTCTAGCTGTCTTAGAATAGGTTGCCTATTCAACCTGAAAATAGAGACGCTTACATCAGGACACAAATTCCTGAGCAAAGATATGAAACAGATACAAAATTAACATGGAATATAATCTGAAACTATATCTATATAATTAGTCAACATTTTGGGTGGGATTGAGGGCTGTAAAATTTGGACAAAAGAATCACTAGAATCTGTAAGTTGCCGCCTTGCTTGATTCCTAAAGCAAAAGAGTTGGAATGAAACAGCCCATTAACATGTTCGTAGAAAAACCCGGGCATTGTCATTGTAATTTTGTCTGGCATCTTGCCAATAACTTATGTCCGTTACTCCACAATTGTCAATCAATTATATTATAAAGTCAGTTAAATCAGATGCGTTTAATTGTTATCAACAACATTAACACGACATCATCAGCTGTTACCAGGTGATCTCCCACGGTAAACCCATGGCAGGCACATCATGCATCTACTATTTGATATTGACTCCCACGGTAAAACCTTGGCAGGCACATCATGCATCTACTATTTGATATTGACTCCCACGGTAAAACCTTGGCAGGCACATCATGCATCTACTATTTGATATTGACTCCCACGTTAAACCCATGGCAGGCACATCATGCATCTACTTTTTGATATTGACTCCCACGGTAAAACCATGTCCAGACTTTGCCCGATGAATGCAGGTAATAATGTGAGTATGAAAGGATGCACACCAATAATAAAAAAATTTCCATAATCTCTATTCTGCAGCAATTAAATGATATTACTTTTCACATTTCATTTTGCTTAGGAGTATAGTTTTCTAATCTTAAATCTTCATTATCACCATCTCTACAACTTTATATATTCCATTTAGAAAACAGGTTCGATACCTTATCGCCACTTCTGTTCAAAAGTTTTACAATAGTAAAAATATTAGGTATTCTCTCTTAAAGAAATTAAATTATATTTCAGAAACGAAAGATAAAATAAAAGCAGTATATAACATATGTTGACGAGAAGTACATGTTTTAGAGTGCATATAATGTTCTGCTTGAAACTGTAGGTA
The DNA here is from genome assembly GCA_016617855.1 of Megalonaias nervosa. Taxonomy (NCBI): domain Eukaryota; kingdom Metazoa; phylum Mollusca; class Bivalvia; order Unionida; family Unionidae; genus Megalonaias; species Megalonaias nervosa. Next base: position 55,613 of record JAECUM010009618.1, on the reverse strand, counting down.
CGCTTTATTTTTGAAAATCAAGAAATATTGATACAATAAATGCTGTTATAAAAGAATGAAAAACATGAATACACTTTTTACTAATCCACAATGAACTAATTTGATATAAGATACATGTGTATATAATTAATCCATTTAATATACATCCTTCAAAGCTATATTAAAATGCAGGCGGTGCTGCGGGTAAAGAGACAGAGAATCAGACATTGTGAAAGAAGAAATGTTGGTCTATTCAGTTATACATGTATACGTGATAAAATTATAATAGAGGTAATAGTGATACCAGCTGAATAAGTACCATTATGGTGTAATTGATAAGTTTGCACGAGAAGCAGAATAATCTACAAACATGCAACCAATGTTAATAAACTCACCTAATTTGATCATTACTTTTACAATAGTACTTTTTAGCAATTCACCACATATACCACGCACAGCGTTTGTAAAACAATGCAGCGATGTTTGTTGGCTTAATCAGCTTCTATTTGTAACATTGTCTACTGCGGGTCATTAACAGTTAAGGAAATAATATGGAATAATGATGTCAAGATTAGCACTTCATGCTCACATGAAAAAAAAAATGAAGTATAGCCAGTTTCCAACGTACAAATTCCACTCCTACCTTTCTTCGTTCGTGCAAAATTTCTGTAATTTCGAAAAATATAATCACCAACTACTAGCATAATCATAAGTCTTTTATTTGTGGGAGATAAAGAAGCCTAATGTACGCAATAAGCTGCAAGCATGTGATACGGACCTTCGACATTTAATGAACATTCAGTAGATATGTATTATTCTAGGTCATGCAAGATAACTGACACTAGAATAGTTACGATTAAACTACCGGAAACGAAACCAAAGCGACACGGTTCTCTGAATCATAAAAATGTCGTATTGGTAGAGTATATGTTCTTAGTTTTCTTAGTTTATTATATGCTAAACATCGGCATAATAATACAGTTTGAATAGAAACGTTTCATCGACCTAAAATAAATCTCTGGTAGATTGCAATTGTGCTAGAAGAATCCTTTCGATGGAAAGCTGATAATCTGAATATACGTGAATTTAGTTAGATTTATGAACGACAGGAGGAAATGTATAGTTTTGGTTTATTGAAGAATAGTGGGACATATGTTTAGAAAAGAATATTCTAAATTTTCTTCTTCGGCTTTTTCAGTGTATCGGCAACAATACAACTATCATTGAAGATAAAATTACATAGGAAGAAGTTAATAACGGTGTTTAGGTTTTTGCTAAATTTGTTTGCTGAAGAATTTCCTAAATTTAAAGTTCTTATTTATTTCCAAATTTACTATCATGCCTCTTCAAAACCCCCGATTGGTATTTATCTTTTTGCTTAAATTGCTTAAATTATGAAGACAGTCTCACAGCTATGACTGCAGAAATGTAATTATATTTTCAAATTGCTTTTTATAGTCTCAGGACTTTTGAACTGAACATGAAACTCCTCTGTTATATGTTTTCGAGAGCTCCTGAAAGAATGAAATCAACACCTTATTTACCAAATAAAGTGATTTTTTTCAAGTGGACGGTAACGGAGGGTAGAATTGTTTAAAGCAAAGAAGTTTGGAAATGAAATTTACGTTTCCTCCAAGGCAGCTAGAACTAAAGGTTCCCTTGCAGTATTAAACGTAATTAAAACATGCTTAATATCCATACTACACAAAAACAGGAAAGGTTGCGATATCACCATATCACTGAATGTGGGTGTCCATGATGATTTTTAAACTCGCAGGAATTAATTTTGTGATATAGTCTGCAAATGCAAAAGAAGAGTAATCCTATAAATAAATAAATCAATCAATCATATATATATATATATATATATATATATATATATAATTTTTGCACCTTGATTTCATGCAATGAATGCTGCATACTTAGGGAGAAAAGTATGCTTGGTTAAGTGTATAAATTGATAACCATCTTATTTCACCAAATACGTTCAAAGTAGGATGACCCTTGTAGGAATAAAGAGAAAAACAAACAATAATCTGCTAACCTTTTATGTGAGCAAGAAAATTCATGGACCTGATGAAGTTTTAATTTTTAAAATTGTTGACTAGTCAGCATATGTATAATATGTATATTTCTACTGTGTGTGTGTCTCTCTCTCTCTCTCTCTCTCTCTCTCTCTCTATATATATATATATATATATATATATATATATATATATTGCGTTTGTGGTCATTGGTAAATACGACTCTTAAATTAAAACAGCTTTGTTTAAATACTATGGATTGCATCAATGTGCACGAGTACTCTTTGTATATGTGATAAACCTTGATGAGACATTATTACTTAAAGGACCATTATGGAGACGATCTTTAAAATGCAAATTGTTCATGCTTTTTAGAACACTATGAAGAGACTAACAATACATTTGTCCAGTTTTAATTTAATCAACGACAAACTTTGGGGCTTGTTATTTTCATTAGATTTTGGTTTTCACTCAGCCCACTGCAGAGCGATGAAGGTTTTTAACAGACAGGGTGACGCAGGTGAAAGTTATAAACTTTAGTTATTTCCCTTATATGATAAGAACTTAATCTCGCTACTATGACATTTTTTTAAAGCAAAATCTTGTTCGTTGATAAGTGGAATTAAATAAAGTCAGGCATACAAAAATAAACACACCAGAAAAATGTAAGATACACAGTTTCTTCCTGTCGTCTACATCAGGGTAATGCCGCCTCCAACGCGTTCATGTAATCGTTACTTCTATACTCAGGCATGCCAAATATACGCCTCACAGCTTATACTTAATGTAGCCCCAATGTTTTTAATAAGCAGGCATAGGTGAGTGTATATGTTCGTATTATGAATTTATTTTCGCCGAATATGTTGTGAAAAGTCGGAGATGCCAAATGGACAGTTTGAATACATTCGTTTGTAATGATGTCGGCTTTTATATGTGAAGTGGATAAAGTACCAGGTGTAATGAGGTTGGCATTGTGACAAAATTTTAATCTGTTCACGGACTTTGGAACCGGAATAATAACTTTGCCTATTGGTAAATCGACAATCGCAGATCCAGCAGTGTGTGGTTGTGAAACACTCGCGAATGTTATTGCGAGTCATAATCGTGTCAGCTGGTGAACAGAGTTGCTGTTGAATACAGTTTGCCTTAACCTCGAGTAATTTAAGAAATACCTTAACCGTGTCCTGGTCATAATACAATACTGGTGGCTCATTCCGCCTGTCACACATAACTACTTTGTAGCAAAATTCGCATGGTTGTTCGTCAGCGACTCGTGTTGTTTTGCTGGACGAGTTCACGTCTATCACTGACAGGTTGAGACATTCGAACTCCGCGTAGATGATATAAGGAACTTTCGTCGTTCGCTGTACCGCAGTGAATTTGAGAATGTTTTTACCTGGGTTTTTAACTAATCCCACTAAAGTAAAAGTCATGGTAGGTGAGCAAATGTTGGGTGATAAATACATGCATGCAACGGACATTTCTTTGTGAGATGATTGCTGTGTCAGTTAAGCAACCGAGCAAGATTTTTGATCCATACATAGTGGGATATCAACTCTGAAGTAAACATCACGCAGAAAGTACAAATCAATCCGAGTTCGTCCATGTTGTCCATTTGGGGATAGTCAAGCCGATAAATGCGGTTATCGTAAGTGAACATATTGACAGCGATACAAGAGTTAAGTGTTTAAAATTTGTTTAGTGTAGCCATAGTAACCTGCACAGGAAACCCGATATTAGTAAAATTGAGCTCACCCAGGTGCTGCCGGTATTTTCGAGGCAGGTCTTATTGTTGTTAGCAGGATATAGCGCTGACAAGATCACACACTCATAACATCTGTTGTCAAAATTCTTTACGTTTATAACTGACCTTTCCGGAACCCACTCTGATGTTGGTACGTTACTCGACCCACGAAATGGTTGGTATGGTGAGATATGTACCTCGACTTGGGTACATCTGTCAACAGTTCATCCCGATCCTGCATTAGTATATTTTTTCCAACGTCCCAAGAATCTTTCCAATGCCTTTGTCACTTTAGTCATTGATGGCGCTGGTGTTGTTACGGTTCAACATTGTGCGGGCACAACTGTGAATTGAAGCTATCGTCATTTCAATTCCATCCTTGTCACGACCAAGCGGCAGAACCAGGTGCGCAATAAAGGGCAATATCTGCTGTAACTGCAGAGTGCCCAAAGTTTTGCAACACCGATGTGATTGCAGGACTAATATTTCTTAACAGTTGTCTAGCGTCTTTGTCTGGTTTGTATGTAGATGGGATAATCGCCACGTGACTTTCTAACTCACCATTACGCTTGTGAAACTTGAATTCTCTTATTTGTGATTGCTGTGCGCGTTCACAAACATAATCAGCTGCTTTGGTAGCAATACATTCTGTTCATCATTAATAAAACGACAGTTTTCTTTATCAATACCACCACGGTGTTTTTCATCCTCAATACGGTGACGGTTTTGTTCAAACGCGTCTACTATCTCAAGTATATCATCTTTTCTTTTACCCTTTGTATTTCTATATTACGCTCACGTGCAGATTATTTCAGTTGCTGTACCGTTGCTTTTAAATTAATAACCGGTGGTGGATTAATGACCGTTAATGGAATCAGTGCAAGTATAGATCTCAATAATTCAGGTATGACAGCCTTTCGCAGACGATTTTGTATGTGTATTCTATCTTGTTGAGCGATCTGCTTAATTCGAAGCACTAATCACTAATTAAGAAATCCGTTGTTGTTGTTGTTGTTGTTGTGGGGCTTAACGCCATTTTTCAGCACACGATAGGCTATACATGGCGGCCAGTATTAATGGTGGAGGAGGAAACCGGGAAATCCCCGGAAAGAACCACCGACCCACGAGAAGCTACTGGCAAGCTTTCTCACATATCCACATTCGCCGAATCCTAGACTCGAACCCACGCAGACAGAGGTGAGATGGCAGTGATCCGTAACGGAGAGCGCTTTAGACCACTCGGCCACTCGGGGCACCAAGAAATCCGTAATAACTTGTTTAAGTGTTGCACTTGAAAAGGATCAAAAGCTGCAATTGCTTTGATTCTAGCTAATTTTGTTTTCGTTTGTTTTTTCTAGATCTGTTTGCGCAGCCACAGGCAGTAGTGTTATATTGGGCGATTTCATCTTTTGTGCAATAATATGTGCCTGCGTTTTGCGCGCATTGAAATATTCACGAAGAGATCCACATAGCCAGTAGAGTTGATTACGTGATTTTATATATATATATATATATATATATATATATATATATATATATATATATATATATATATATATATATATATATATATATATATTTCTATTTATATTTATATGTTCAAGTTTATTCAGTTGGTAGTATCAGCTAGTAAAAAATTCCACGATACAGATTATACCACACTGTATTGAGATACCAAAATGTAGCCTCTGTGCAGTATAGTTACAATCAGTAATGCAGGCCTTCCTGAAAACTTCACCTTCGTCGATGGTTAACCATCCACGGGTTGAGCATTTCATTTTTTCGCTTGTTTGGAAAATCATTGCGAATATAGGTTGTGTCGAGTGGTCCGGACTCAAAGGTGCAAAAAGCCAAACCGCCCAATCCGGCACTATTTAATTGAAAAGAAAATTAAGGTTCTTCATCCATTAGAATATCTGTTGACCTGTACATGTTGTTCGTCTGCAATAAGTTTGAGGTCTCAGTGTATACTGACATCACTCCTACCACAAAATTAAATGTATATGATAGCATTATTATATTCTATCGTTAAAATAAACGTAATGACGAAAGTTCTCTAATATAGATTAACTGTTTGTATCTTAAGCGTTTAATACAATTTTATATTGTGTATTTGTTCCCTAAATTCTGGTTGTATTGTGTCTTTGGTATACAGAATAGGTTTTCCCTTGCAGAGAAATGTTTAGTAGCTAAGCATGGATACTCTGTTTCTATCATTGCCCGTACCATTATTTGAGCAGTTTGGTTGGTGCTGAGTGGAGCAAGCCTACTATGATAGATATATAGACAGATAGGCAGTGCGTAAGTATAAAAAGATCTGGACCATTGTACACATTAAAATATTACATTTTGTTTACTTACTTTCGTGCTTCCCTAACTCTTGTTTCATTTGAAACTTTAAAAAATTAAATGAAGATGGTAAAGCACTAAATTGGTGGCATTAAAAACTAAGCAAAGCAAAGGAAATCCAAATATCAAGGTTGGAGATTATGCTTTTAAAAAGCAGCTTGATTGAGGAAAGAGAAAGCATAATTTTGTATCTTGAAAGAATTTATCGATTACTTATTTAGGTATATATTTGTGAAAAATCCTGCCAAACTTTTGTTAAAAGAATTTAGATTGGCTAAATTTTAAAAAATGAGAACTTTTTAGTTTGCAATACCAGAAATGAATTAGTCTGTATTAATATCCCCTTCTTGTGTGATTGGACAATGTTTTGTAAATAATGGTCAAGGTCGCCTTTGGTCACATTTTAGGATGCAAAGTTTGCCATCAAATAACATTTGTAGTATATTATTAAACACATCTCATCGGTCATTTTGTTTTTTAAAAATATACTAGCAGCGCAATTAATATATTAAATTTACGACAACATTATCATCAAAGGAAATTCAATTCATTTTCAGTCAAGAAAAGTAGAGTGTTACCATTTTTAGCATTACGTCCTTGGTGCCATTCTCCATTCATTATTTCAAACGGTAATAGTGTATGTCAATTTACTTACAGGACATCATATTTCAATAGGAGACTGCAGCTTTGTACGTTTTCAAATCTGGCACTCATTTTGACCTTAAATTTCTTACTTTTCTTCCTTTCTTTTCTTCTTTCTGTAAGGAAAACTTTTGTGTCGAAAATAGCGATGCGAGTAACTGGAAAAAAAATGTCTGTTCTATATGATTATTTACACATACATTCTGTGGAGTAGAACAATTGAGAAAATCCATGGTTGTCAGCAGAGGTTTCTGGTTACCCGGTTAGTTACTGAAATTGGCCGAGCAACTTTTGCCATACATTTATAAACATCATACGATATTTGTAACTCATATCAGTCTACGTGTTGACATAGTTATTTTTTATCAGTAAAGAAAGTATTTCACTATTTCCTTTGGAATGATGTTTTGAAGAGTTATTAATTAACCGTCAGATCTATACAGATATTGATGGGTAACCAGACTTAGTGTCTTTTTGTCCATCTTATTTTTAGTAGTTAGAAACCCCGAACCAGAAACGCATCTATCCAGATGGCGCGGAGGGAGTGGGGACGCTGAATGTATGTGGTACAATCACTTTTCCCGCTGCTGCAGGTGTTAAGAAACGTAATTAGTGAAGGAGTCGTGTCAGTGTCATAGCTACGTCCTCTGGAGGAGGGGTAGTAGAAGCATGTAATAGTGTTATTGAGAGAATTTTGCTTCATTCAGTTTTAGAAACTGAGATACAAGTTCCATCCCAGATATGTGGACTTCCACAGGAAGTATTCATATGCATCGTAATGGCACACTCATATCTGTACACAGAGTAGAAAAAAACTGGTAATTGTTTGCATACAAACACATACGAGTGTATGATTGTGCTATGTAATGAATATATGTAAGATAAGTTAGTCAAATGACAGTTTATGCTGTCTCCGCCTTGCGTTTGATAAAATACTGTTTCATTGAATTGATGAGAGAGTTTACCCCAATCTATTTTGAGAGAATGAATTTCCTAACATCAAAGGCAAGTTGCAGACAAGAGACCTGGACTTTCATTCAAAAATACTTACGATTTGATTCCCAAAAGCTACTGGCTACTGAAACAATATACGCAATATAAATTAGTCTTACACGAATATGAGAAATCTAATTTTCCTAAATGAGGCATTAGTAGGTAATGTTAGGCGACAAAATCTTTGCAAAAACCTCATGCCGATCTTCTAGGCACAGTCAGAGCTAGTTCGCCTATAGGTGGGTAAAACATCATTTAATTGCATTGATGGGGGAAATGTTGCCTTCATCTAAGTTTATTGAATAATTATTTTTACATGATAGGCAAGTTGTAACCAATAGATTTAAATGCTCCCGTTCAAAGTCACAACATACATATTTCTAATACATTCAAAACAACTTCCCGAACAAAGAAAACAAAACTTTTTTCCATATTTAAGCCATATAAAATATATCCAAGATAAGTTGGCATCAGCCTAATATGAGAAAGCGACGTTTACCAAATGAAATACTATTGGCAGTGTCATTGAACCCTAGTCTAAAATATTATGATTTAACTCCTTCAAAATTCTGTGTGAAACAAATACCAACACTACCGATTGGGGGGGGGGGGGAGATTGTTCTCATCACCTCAATCACATGTCATGCAAAGCTTCAGTTATCCTTAAATCTCTTGAAAACAGATTCACATGCTCTGGATTTGTAGGAGTGACATTCCAGCAATTTTATAGAAAGAAACATGCCGTGTCATGCGTCCCAGGCGATCGTAAGAAAAGGGACGAATTATGTCCATTGGGTAGGTCAGGTGCACCTCCCCTCCACACCAAATTACACAGAAGACTGCTTTGCTTTGCTAAAATTGATAGCAGAAGTTTATATATTTAAGCATGATTCACATATCTAAATTACATCTAATATGAATGTTGTATACATCACAAATGATTACACAACTGTATACTTTTAACAGTTTAGGGCATCTATACTGTATCGGATGAAGACATGTTGTTTTGCTGAAAACACTTAGAAACAACTTATCAGGCGTAACGTTTTCTCTAGATGTGCAAATAATACCTCTTCATATTTAGCACAATAGATGGAGTTGATTACATAGATATTTATTAATTGTGGAATTTTTAGTTATGGTCTTATATATCTTTCCTCAAAGGAAGTTTATCATTTATTTATCGGTGTTTGCTGTCATTCATGCTTCTAGTGAATGGGCAATAACCATATTTTCTCTGTTGTTCAGGGTCAGAAACGTTCACAAATCTTGAGATAGGAATTCGGCAAAAGCAGACATAATGCGGATAAAATAGAATACTTGTATATGTATGTATGTATGTATGTATGTATGTATGTATGGATGCATGCATGCATGCATGTATGTATGTGTGTGTGTGTATTTTTGGATATACAGGTCACCAGATGCCAAGAATAATATTCAGTTGTGTAATTTCACACTATCTATGCCGAGGTCCCTTCTATTTCGATTTTACCTGCCTCGAAGAAAAGTATAATTGTATCAACATATATTCGTTCATCAAAAAGAAGTCCAATAATAAAAGAAAACTTTACGCAGCTGACACAGGAAACTATGTAGGACACAAATGGATCTGAAGGGAGAATTTGTTTTTTTTTACTTTGCATCTATTAGTCAATAAATATTGTGAATAACAAATATACAAAACGCTTCTGTATGAGGAAAGAGATAGCAAAGTTATGCGAAAGTATATGTCTTGATAAACAGAATGATGAAAGGAAGGACGGATAAAGGGACAGATGGACAGATATATATTTTGGCCGTATATAAAGAATTTTAAGAACAGCTTCATTCTTCTCTTTATGATATATGTAGAAAACTTTCCATTTTCTTAGCTCTTTGCACTAAAATCCATAAAACTGATTTCAGGCTTCTTTTGTCAAAATAAGGCTTAAGAAAGGTAGGGTAGACGTCGCACCATTAATCACAAGCGACTCATTTAGATTAAAAATGAGTTTATTCTGCAAATATTGAAAGTAGAACACATTAGATCGTGAAGCTGTCACACATTTTGACTTTCCTTGACTCTTGATACTAAAATATAAACTTTTCCGCCAAGAAAATCTGTAAATATAAACAAAGATTCACCATTATTATTGATCCAGCACTTTATCTAGAACTCAGATGAGTCTTTTTCTGTTGTAGAATAAAGGGTTTGCATTAATCTTACCTCTCCCCCCCCCCCCAAGAGACCGTCTGAAGTGCTCGGGAAAGTGTTGACTTGAAAAAGTCATTCCCCTGACTAAGTCAACACGTTATTTGCCCTGCTGACTATTATAGCAAAATTGTCGACTCAAACTAGGAGATTCTGAATCCTGAATCCAGGCCTGCCATTCACCCACTATAAAATCGCTTATCTCTTAGTAAATAGTTTTGAAATGATTATATATCACTTACATGCACAATCAGCCGGATATTTACTGATTCAGGTAACTTGGGATTTTTACGGTACTATGCACACATAATAATAATAATAATAATAATAATAATAATAATAATTAATGCACAAACATCTAATGTTATCCCATTCCGGTAAAACTAGCGTTGTACAATGTACGCAGAAAAATATTAAATACACAGGCATAAGTTTATTCACCCACGTTTTGATCTCACAAAATTACCTTAAAATTGATTCCACTGTGCTATTAGTGTCAACACGCAAAATGTATACATGTTTCCTTGGGGTCACTTAAATTAGAGCTGTAGTGTTGGCATCACGCCAGCTTTGGAGTAGTAGGAGAATTGTTGTTGTTGGCGCCCCCCCCCCCTAGGTAATTTAAAATGTTATTTACTAACCCGTTTTTTTGTTCCAAAAAGGCGGTTTAAACTTGGTGTTCTTTGTTTACAATAATGCCCTGCCAATTATTAATTTTTCAATGTTTGCATTTATGCTCTCTGGTCACGGTATTGATTCTTCCGTCACGCTTGTCGGCCTTTCAAAGTTTGTGATCGTAATGAAAATATAGCCGAGCCAAGAACACACAATATACACCTTGGTATAGCATTAAAATATTGTTTACTTGCCCGTGCATGTTTTAATCAGAAGAATAAAAGTAGAAGCAAAGTGAGAGTTACAGCAGGTTTTGGAGACAATACATAAATAGTTGGATTATAATGACAATTTAGTGGTGTCGTTGTAGGTCCCTTAGATAATATTTGTACTGATTGATTTCGTATTGATGAATATGTGCCTTTGAGAACTTTGATTGTAGTAGTATTTGTTTGGTTGGGAATTGGTGCATATTGATCAAATCCAACTCTTCGTAAAAAAAATGCGAACAGCAATATTTATAGTTGACGACCCGCTATTGTAATAATGCCGGTCGTATCGAGTAAAAGTAATAAACGCGTAAGACTGCTGCTGTTTACAAACGTACTGACACAGCAGGGATAAAATTAGACTGCTTTGGTGTTTCGTGCCTGTTATTGGAAAGTCGCATCATACGGTGGGGAAGTGCTTGAGGTAAGATGTTGTTCCATTAGTGATGTTGCCTTCGTGATTTCTTTGGAATTGGTTGCCGTAAACTCTCTTAGTATGAATATCCAGGGAATTTTAAAATTATGTTCTTGAGGACATTATTTCCTCCGTGAACAATTTATTTAACATTTCCTACTTCGTCAATTACAATAGATGTGTATGATTTGTAAGGATGATAACGTATTTCGTTTTTCATGGCCGTATAATTGTCGACTTCATCTGAGATAATCTTAAACTCTTCCTTGCAGATGGTGTTCTTCAGAAACGCCTTAGATTTAAATTTTATCGTACTTTTGGACTATCGTATATGATCGCAGACTGATAACGTTTGCAGACAGAGAAAAGAACCCGCAGGCAAAAACTGTAATTCCAAGTGCAACCATGACTGGGGCGGCAATGAATGTCAACAATATACCAAATCCTGCTACAACGATTACCACAGACACTGTCGTCAGTATGGTGTCGACGATATGTACCGCGTTGACATAACGCCTATACTGTCTGAACGGCAGAATTACGATTATGTATCATTAAAGCTCTGTTAATACAGACTGAAGGCGACGTTCATGTTGAGTCGCAGTGACTCTCGTGGACGAACCTGAAATAGAAATAGGCGCCGGGGATGGCGATAGGGTCGTTATCTTCTCAGCGATACGAAACGGACTCATTTATTGCCGTAACAATACCAACTGACGTGATTCTGTCTGCAGTTAAGTACGCGGCTTTAAGGACGGTATTGGTTCCTTCGCTAGCCGAGGCAGCAGCGACACTCATGCCAGTGTCTTTTTGCATAGGAGACATTACTCGTGTCCCCGGTGGACTCACCATCCGCAACAATAACTTGTTAAAGGGTAATTTTTCCTTGCGGTATATATCCGAGGGAAGTTGAAGAACGCTGGGGATTTGGGAACCGTGTACGTACCTCCTTCGAAGAATTCATCTAGGGCAAGTCCAAATATAGAACCAAACTGCTCGAGAGGGAACTATTCTTTTCGACCCGTACGGTAGCCGTATTGTATTCCACTGCCATCTCTGGTATGGAAGCCTGTATTGCATTTTCTAGCGTCGTAATACCCATTGGGAGTGGTGATGCTGAATGAGATGGCACTGATCACATGAATTTCGAATTTTTTCAAGCACAGCTGAAATGTTGAAAAGTCCTGGTTTGTATGAAATCTACTGGAACACCAAGCGAGTACTTGAGAGTCGATGCATATCACCTGTTTTAGAAATGGGTCCAGCTAGATGGTTCGTCAGTGTAATATGCATTGTCACAACAATAATGTAGTGGAGACTCTAAACGATGAGGCAACGTGGCTTACAGGCAAAAGATATGTTGATGTCATTCATGAAACGGTGATGCGGGTAATGTCTGAAAAATTGCTTGATGTCATGGACTTTGCATGCAATTGCAGCTCATTAGAATCAAATAGACTCTTCCATTGTATATGTTCGAAACAGTCATATATTAGTCTATCGCCTCGTACTTGGTATCCCGGCATAATGTCAAGGTCTTCAAGTCCCTACGAGTCTTTTTCTTCTGCCATGCAAAATAGGCCAAAGACGTGCGCACCATCAGTGACTTTAACTTCTTCGTTGGCGTCACGAAGATCAAGATCTAGCTTTTTGGGAATAGTTTTAAGTAAAGCACTACATTGACAACATCCAACTTCTTCGATTGGTCTAAAGCCAAGGAAGGAAAATTTCTGCTTCACGGTCAACGCTGTCTACTCTGCTGAGTCAGGCTGAGCAAACTATACACGGGCCGCCTGATCGCAGTAGTGGTTCTCCCTGAGCTAATGCAGTTCTTTCTGGGTCTTGGGGTAAGCAGATCTGGACTTCGGCAATGCTTCAAACTCATCGCGCAATAGATGTGTTAGTTGTGCATGTACCATGGATAATGTGTACCTATATAGGTTCAGTATCCATGTAGAAATAAGTCTCGTAAGATATATACCTAGCTGAGAGATTAGTCTCAGGGTGTATACCTATTAAGCTTAAGTATACATTTCGAAATGTGACTTGCAAGGTACATACCAATTAGGCTTGAATGTTCATTTAGAATTAAGACTAGAAAGATATATACCTATTAGGCTTGAGTGATCATTTAGAGATGAGACTCATAGAAACCTATTGGACTTCGGAATCCATTTATAGATAAAACCCGTAAGGAGCATATATAGTTATTTTGAATATCCATTGAGAGATTAGACTCAAGATACATACATATTAGGATTGAGTATTTGTTTAGAGATTACACTCATCAGATATATACCTGTTAGGCTTAAATATACATTTAGAGATAAAATTAGCAATGTATGCACCTTTTGGGTCTTATCTCGCAATGAATACTTAAGCCTTATTGGTATATACCCTATCATGTATATCTTTAAACAGACACTCAAACTTCCATTAACTGTCACAATAAAAGCACAAATAACCATCTTGCTTTTATTTCTATCAACCCTAGCGTTTGATGCACCATATCACCACCAAATGGACGACCAAGTCTGGCTACGGTCAGAGTACCATTTTGACACAAACGACATGGTGTAACCAAAATGTTGCCCTTTCTAACGTTGTAGATGAACGTTGCAGTAGTCATTTGAAATGAATTTTAAAAGTAAACAGTCTCCCCAAACATCAACCACTTTCAGCGTTTCTATTTTTTCATTAAGTATGTCATGGCAAAACATTTCTTCAAAGAAAATGAAAGACTCTGTAGAGGTCCGGACGGCGAGTGGAGTCGTCCCTCCGCTGCGTATCTATGGAATCTTCCCAAAAAATGAGCATATTCTTTAAACTTAGATTTTGTGTTTATAGTGGGGTGAGAAGGGAATTTTAAGAGTGTAGTTGTGTAATCTTTGTGGGTTTGAAAGGGTGGAGGTTGGTGCGGAAGCAGAGGGGATACTACTCATATGTTTTACAATCACCTTTCCCGTAGCTGCAGTTGTTTGAAAAACTTAATCAGTGAAGAAGGCGTGCCAGTGGCAGAGCAAACCATGCTGGAGGTGGGTTAATAGAACCGTTTAATAACACTAATGAGACAAGTTTGCTCTAACCACTTTTTGAAATCGATGTTTCTCACAAGATTGACAAGTTGCAGGCAAGATATGTTGACCTCCACTGGAAGTATACGTCTGCATAGTAATAGCACACTCAAAGCCATTTCCGGCTCAGAGTAGAGAAAACGGGCCTTTTTCTCGCACGCAAACACGCACGAACGTGTATATATGTGTGCTATCTACTGAATATACACGAGAGGTTGGTCTCAGTCAAATGACAGTTATTGCTATCTCCACTGGGCGTTGGGTAAAATGCTGTGTTATTGAAGTGATGAGAGAATTTGCCCCTGCGCAATATGAGAAAACGAATATCCTAACATGACAGGCAAGTTGTACCCAGTGGAGCTGGACATCCACTGCGAGTTCCCGTGTTTACATTCCTGAGACACTCAAAGCCATTTAGGATTTTATTCCCATGTATATTTGCTACTCATGCAATATACACAAGATAAATTAGCCTCACACTAATATTAGAAATCGAACTTTTGCAAAAGAGACTGTATTAGCTAAGGCGACATTATCTATGACCAAGCCTCATGTCGTTTTTCTGGGCGATTTTCCAGAGCTAGGTTTGCTATGGGTGGGTAAAGCAATGTTGAATTGCATTAATTAGGGAATTTTGTTCCGTTTCCCCCACCAAAACTGTGAAAGAATTTTCTTTACACGTGGAACAGGTTGTGACCAGGAGATTTACATGACCCCACCCCTTTCAAGTCCCAATATACCTGTTTCTAGCACATTCAAAACACAATTTCCCGAACAGAAACCACAAAGCATTTTTTAAAAGATATTTAAGCTATATACTATACGCTCAAGATAAGTTGACATCAGCCTAATATGAACAAAGAACTTTGACCAAAGGAAATTCTGGTAGATGTGTAATTGAACCCTAATCAAAATATTTGATTTAACCCCTTCAAAATTTTGTATTATTTTTTTTTTCTTCAAAAATACCCACGATACAGATGGAGGTGGGAATAGAGACGAAAAATGTAAAAACTTTTTACTTTCGAGCAAAGTGGGGAGGAGAAACATCGTAGGGTCATTAAAGTCTAGAGGACTTTAGGTGTCCACACAAAAGAAGTGTAATTGGGCTGAATGTCATTAATTAGTGGTGAGGAAGTCATCAAATCGGTTGCACAGACCTTGAGCTGACATCATTTCATTCCCATGTCATGCGAAACTGCAGTTCTCTTTAAACCTCTGGAAAACAGCTTTACATGATCTAAATTTGTAGCAACGACCTTCCGAACAGAGAAAGCCAAATAATATTTTGTTTTACATATGTAAACTGTTTACAATGTGCTCAATGTAAATCGACATCAGACTAATATGAATAAAGAACTTTAACCATAAAACCAACATACTATTAGCAGTGTACCTGAACCCTAGTCAAAATATATAATTTGACCCCTTCAAAATTATGCATTATTGTTTGAAGAATACCTACAATACAGATGGAGGTGGGGGAGAAACAAAATACGGAAGAACATTTAGCTTTCGATCAATGTGGGTGGGTGAGTCACATCATAGGGCCATCAAAGTCTTATAGCTAGAGGACTGGAGGTGTCCACACAAACGAATCGTAATTGGGATGAATATTACGAATTAATGGGGGGGGGAGAGACATCAAATCAGCTGCACGGGACTTGAGTTACATCATTTCAATCACTTGTCACGCGAAACTGCAGTTCTCTTTAAATCTGTTGAAAACAGTTTCACATGCTCCAGATTTGTCGCAACGACCTTCCAACTTTTATTTTAATGTAAGAAACATGCCGTGTCATCTGTCCCAAGTGACCGTAAGTCAAGCGACAAATTATGTCCCTGGAGTATGTCAAATGCACCTCTCCTTCACCCCCACCACCAAACTACACAGAGGACTGCTGTGCTATGTCTAATATTAATACCAGAATTTGATATGTTTTAAGAATGTTTTACATATCTAAAGTAATTGTAATTTTAATTGTTTTAGTACATCATGAATAATTGCAGCAATCTGTACACAATCAACAGTTTTAAGGCGTAGATATAAATCTGTATCAGTTTAAGATGAAAGCAGTAGTGCTTTTTTGAAGAAAGAATGCATATTTGTGTACAAGTCTGGACTGGATAAAGGTGTATTCAAAGTTATTTCTTGTTATAATTAACACACAAGAAAAGAACAAAAAGGTTGATTGTTTGTTTCTCTAACATAAAATATATACTTAAATATTTTTGCAGATTATTTTACATATTACATAGAAAATAGATAGCATCAAGGAAGATTAATCAAACAGTGTAGCATAAAGCAGGAAACAACCCACGCGATGCTGGGAAATAGAGAATTTGTACACGGAGGTAAAGACAATCTATCATGCATAACGTATTCTCTGGATGTTTAAATAATATTTTGACATATTTAGCACGATATATGAAGTTGATTACATACACATCTAATAATTATCCCCTTCCCCAGAAAGCATGTTATCATTTATTTATCTGTCCTTGCTAACTTTCATGCATCTAGTGAATGGTCAATGAAAACATTGGCCCTGTTGTTTAGGGTAGGAAAGGTCCATAAATCGTGAGATGAGGAATTTGTCAATCTCATACGTAATGCGGATAAAGCAGAAAATCCGTGTATGTATGTATGTATGTATGTATGTATGTATGTATGTATGTATGTATTTATGTATGAAGGTATGTATGTATGCATGTATGTATTTATGTATTTCTGAAATTACTGAACGATTTAAAGACGATCATTAAATTTGCATCGATTAAAATTCCACATAAACAAATTAGCAACATCACGTACACGGTGGCGTCTGGGGTATCAACGTGGACACTGCGCAATAACACTCTCGAACATACCTAAGAAGTAACCGGGTTATACAGGTTGTCCATGTATGGTTTGGAAATTACTGCGGCCACTTCATCATCGCCTAGTGTATATCATAATCCTCTACTGGTGATGCTAACCAAGGACACCAAAGAAACATTTACGTTGATATCAACGGAAATACCCCCGAGACGTTACTGGTGATGTCTGGAATTTATCACTGTCTTAGACAACAACTAAAGTATAATGATAGACTTTCAGCGATACAGATACGATCAAGTAACAACATGACAGAAAAAAAATTAAAAACCATCATCGATAATTATACAGAGAAAATAAAGAAGTATCGTAGACGTGCAACCGTCGTTGATATCATGGTTTATTCGGTTTCTACGCTAGTTGCTGGAACCGGCGTAGTATTAGCATCGCTAGCGACGATGACGGCGCCGATCGTTGTAACAATCATTGTTTCATCATCAACGTCGATCGCTGGAATATTTAATATAATCGCGAAAAAGATAAATACGTGCACGAATGAAAAATTAAACGAGTACACGATGAAATTACACACAGCAACGACCGCATATTCCAAACTGTCATCGTTGATTTCTTCGTCGCTTAATGATGGAATAATCACCGACGAAGAATTCAGTATCGCAATAAAGATCTACAATGAAGTATTCAACGATGTCGTCGTCAACGATAACGTCGTCAATGATGTCGTGGTCGGTGATTTAAAACAATAATAGTATAATAATGACATCATTCGATCAGCGATCGCATGAATTATTGCAACAGATCGTCACTAATACTGCTCGGTAAGAACCACAATGATATCGGCGAGTTCAACTAATCCTGAATTCAGTGTTAATTTTGCAACTGCAATACAAGCATCCGAGATAGGTCTAGCGCAATTACGGGTTTATTATAGTTGGCCCAACATTAGATCGACATCGTTTGGTGGACTGCAACCGAATAATTCATTAGTATTTGCAAATAAAAACAAACCCGATGGAACTCCTGATTTGGCAAGTAGTCAGTGTACCAACAGGAAGTTATCAAATCGAACAAATCAATGAAGAATTTCAGCGCAGAATTAAATCGATTACCGGACGCGAATCAAAGATTGCTATTACCGTCCACGAGCCAACGTTGTCTTCGGCGATTGAAATATTGTCGCCGGATTACGTCGTGGACATATATCAGTCGTCGATCAGATCAGTGTTAGGATGGCCCGATGTCGCACCGGTTTATGAAGGTCCACCAGAACCACGCTTGGAAGAGTTTCTCACGACGGAGAAAAAATTTATTAAAATTCCAAGTTATCGGAGTCATCGTATTTGGACAGTTAATAATTTTTTTGTTGATGGACAGGAAAAACTTACTAATTTATATGAGCATTACCATGAAGATCTTCACAACAGATTAAAAAATTATGCAGATTATGGAGATATTAAAGATATCGTATTACCAGCGATGACAGATGAATTTAATAGAATATTTGCTGATATAAACAATTCAATCATTAATCTGATACAGCATTACAACGAAGATGTAAAAAAAAATATTATATAATCAATCCAGCACCTGAACCAGGTGTTGTTTGATTTCGATTACGTTAAACGAGTTGTAATAAGAAATGCTCGTGAATGGCTTGGCATAGATCGTATCGAAGAACCAAGATTTGTTGATATTCAAATGCAAGCTTTAGCACGTCAAATTGAACTTTTAAATAAAATCTACGAAAAACATAATGTTGATCAATTAAAAGAATCATTAATTAACATAGCCAGAGAAAACTTTCCTCAAATCCTAGAATCATGGAAAAAGATAGCCCCGCCAGCAAGTATTCTCAGATACAATAACGATCCATATGGTGGTGGCCGTCATGTCGCAGTTGGCATCGTCAACATCACAACAACGATCGCGGTTATTCTAGTATGTGATGCCGTCGACGGCAGTTATCAAGTTGACACTGATAAATCCAATCAGGCTCAACAAGGATACATTCTGTATTCGTTTACGCCTCAAATGCCTCCAGGTTATTTGATTGTATCAGAACCAATCAACGTTGTTTATCTGCGATGTCACAGTCGTCTCTTATCACGGATACATTTCAAACTTACTAACCAAAATGGCCACTTACTTGATCTTAGGTCGGAGTCGCAGAATGTAAACCTGTATGTGAGATCGTAGAAAACACCAAGCAAAAAAAAAATGTCAAAAAGAATGTCAAGGATAAAATATTTTTTTACGGGTTAAAATCAGTGGGACAACTTTACAAGTGGGTATTCTAGCTTCGTCGTCGTTGTCACTGGTGACGTTGTCACTGATGACTTCGTCATTGGTGACGCAGTCACTAGTGACGCAATCACTACAGTCACACTCAGTGACGAAGTCAACGAAATCGTCGTCGTCTTTATCTTTAGCCAGTAATTCTTCCGCGTCTTCGTTTATCAACTCCGGTGACGGAGTCACTGGTGACGCAGTCACTGCCATGATATCTTTCAGCTGTTTTATACGAGCGTGTACGAGTCGCTTCGTTTTGTATTCGTGAGATAATTCTAACCTAACCCGCTCGATGGCCCGTGATAACGGCACAAATAATTTCACCTGCGTATCAGTGATTGCCGCCAGCGATCGTAACATCGCGTGCTGAATTATCTTTATAAATCTATAATCGGCGGGTAAGGTGTATCTATTTTCTAACTTCCGAAATTGTAATGATTCAAAATCACTCATTATTTTTTCAGGATCAAGTTGGTCAGATATTTTCACGCCGCTGTTTTGTAATTTCTTAATAGCAGAAATAATTGATGTGATGTTTTCGTGATTCATTATTTTTTATATTATAAATTATTTGTTTAAATAAAAATAGATTTCTGAGTAAATATTTCTGAATAAAAATAAAATATTTGAGAAAATCTGTACAGAATTCGCAAACTGACGGGCATTATACCCGTCAAATTCATGAAATCTGTACAGAATTCGCAAACTGACGGGTATTATGCCCATCAAATTCAGAAAATCTGACCAAAGTCACAATTTTGATGGGTATATTACCTATCCAATTTAGAAAATCTGACCAAATTCCTAAAAAAATAAAATTTTATTATAATAAAAGTATTTGTGAATCAGATAAATATAAAAATATATTCTGAATCAGATAAAAATAAAATATATTCTGAATAAAAATAAAAGTAATAGTCCTCAGCGAGGACTGTTTTTGAGATGATTTTTTGATTTTTTTTTTTTTTTGAATGATTGTATGAATATATACAAATGATCATGATTCTGATGATATTTTTTGGACGGCACAAACATATATATGATTGTATGAACATGAATATATACAAATGGTGATGACGGGGGAATCTTGTCTACGTCCAACAGATTTTGTACACTCTCTCCCCCATACACAAACCCCGGGGAATGCAAAAGTTCACCCACACAAGGGTGGTATGATAGGATAGTGTATTTTGTCTGTTGTGGATTTCGAGGAAATTCTCCGGGTTCCCCCACTATAATAGCATCTGTCGCCGAATGCAAGATAATACATCTTTAGCATTTTTGGAGACTCGAACACGCAGAGAGTCTACACTAGTCGATCCGCACTCCGAACAACGTTCCGACGCCTTAACCACACGGCTATCGGATCTGTTATGAATATACAGTTAAATTTAAGTATATAAATATTCACACTGTCTCACCAGTGACTGTGTCACCGACAATGTCACGGACACTGAAAGAATACTCTGATTCTGAATAAATTCTGCAATTTTATATATTTCTGCCATTTCTGCTTTATTAAAACACTGTAACACTGTTACGGCTAGAACTCTGTGTTAGTAAATGCACTGGATCGATATTATTCTGGTATATTCCCCCTGCTGCAGAACTGCGTAGATTCATTTAGTATAGTGTCGTCTGCTGCGATGTATATGTGTACAATATAAAATCACGGTTGGGGTTTTTATGTTCTGTTTGAGGATATATTTTCTACAATTAATACTTCCACGGGGACCACTGGCCCATTGAGATGTCTGGACTGGAGAGATATTTAAACATTATGATTAGAATGTAGTACAATAACTACTTGATTACTCTATCAACAATGACGGATTCTTATCACTGAATGTGTATAAGCAATAACAAAAAAAGGGAGACAACTACTTGATTGCTCTATCAGCGATGACGGATTTATCTCTCTTCATTATACATACCGGCATGTGATCCTTTGATCGTATTTAACTGAATACGCCGATTTCGTAATATTATCCGCCACAAATTTTATTGCACACCTGCAAATACCGAAATATTTATCAGCCGCATTCATGGATGGGAAAATTATTTCTTCACCAGTATCTGTATTTGTAGATATAACCGATCTAGGAGTTTTAGAATTAATACCAGTATTTCCTATCTTACAATTCTGGCTCTGTGTAACAACTTCAAGATTACATAAAGAATTATTTTGTCTATTACCGTCAATATGATTAATTACAAGTCCGTCTTCGATGACCCCATAAAAAAACACTAGAAGATGAATCTATGAGATTGATATCTTTTTTTTTTCAACATTAAATCTAAAATAACCAGCTTTATCAATGTTACCAACTGGTTTTTTCTTTTGACAATTTCTGATTACACTATCACGAGACGCTTCATAATTTTTAATGACGGGGTGTTTATAAAACACTCCTTGCTCCATTTCTATATATAATGTTATTTGTCTAAATGATAATTTTGAAATCTGGCCAGATAGTCTTCAGCGGTTTTTAACGGAGACTCACCTGACGACTTCTTATCATAATATCGTTTCAACTCTCTGTATCTTTTACCGCCACACGCTACACATAACCGTGTTTCTCCTCTGATTCCAACACCGCATCGTAAACACGGTTTTGGTCCTAGACTACCTCTTCGGAAACTTTGCATGTGTTGACCACAAAATTCATTTATGCATGATTTATTACAAGGAGTTGAAAATCCAATCATAAGCCATCGGCATCGGTTGTTTGTTTGAATCATTATATATATAATTAAAGTTTAATTAAACATATATATTTGTCTTAAATATAGTATGGAGGAATTTGAGAGATTATCCACAATTGAACCTTCCACCGCAAGATTTGATCTTGACAAATTACAAAAATCTGAATTTAATTTTTCGATGCAAGATCTGCCTCTGATAAAAAGCGAGATAACCGATCATATCCGTGAAGGTAAAACAGAATTTCGCAACGATGGTGCGGCTCATACTTGGTCGACATTCAGGATTATGAGCGACAACACCAAAGGTGTTGTTGTTGTCGATGATAGAATGAGTGACAAACGAAGTAAAAATATTAGTAACTATCTAGACAATCAGAGATATATTATTCTAGTAAAATTTATTGTTCAGACAGATGATGATACTTGGATTATTGGTGACAAACGCGAACCGATACGACCTCATACTGGAAATAATACTGTTACATTAAATAAACAATCCAAGCCTGGTGTGCTAACCGGTATCGATAAACCATATTATGAACGGGTGTATCCTGTTACTGCGGTTATATATGCAATATATCCGCTAAATAATAAACCCAGCGTTGGGGATCTCAAACCGATGAAAATTTCAAGAATAAATTGCGTAGCTGAGTGAGTTATGGAACATTTCTCAAAAGCAGTACGGGGAAACGGTTTAACAAATATAAGACGCACAAAAATACACGAGTGGGCAGAAACAGTTAGAGATACCGGAGCATCTGTCAGCGACGTTGCTAATCTAGAAAAGAAATTAAAATTTCCAATAACAGTAAAAACACTAACCGGAGAAATTTTGTACAAACAGAAATATACAAAAAATGGAGCTCCAATAACAATCATCGATCATAACGCGCATGCATGGACCGATGCTGTAACAATATTTCCACGAGATAGGACAGTTAGATTTTATGACGATTATATATTCGATGCTATCGCCGATATTAGTAAGAACGATCCTGTATCTGTTTGCTTATTTCAGAGTTCAGAATCCGCATATTACGATCAGTTTGTAAAACCTAACGGAGATATTTACCGTAGAGAATCTCTTCATGGCGAAATGAAAAATCTTGCACAACGCCTTTTGCGTGAATATAACTCTGATGATGTTGAAGTTGAGCAATTATTAAATAATTGTTTTACAGTTCCATCAGTTGCGGCTCACTTTGCTCAGAAGAAAAATTCATGGTCGCCGACACGATCAGAATTCCTTGAAGATATTCAGCATAGTTGTGTCGAATATGGGCATGGCGGATTATGGAATACCAAATACGATCATCGTAAAGTTATATCCGTTGATATGGTTGCGTGTTATCCTGGAAGTTTTCTTGGATACGGAGAGTGTTTTAAATACTTTGATCGATTCGGCCATCCCACACACGAAATGACAAGAGTTGCGATAAATGGACCATTGCCTGATTTTGATTTAACCGGATTCGCTTGTGTAAAATCGTTTAAGTTCCGCGATAATCTTCATCCTATCGTTTATGCGTGGTTTGGTAGACATTTCTCAGAAAAACATTGGGTTCCAACGGTGCTGTTGCGGTACATGCTTGATGCTGAAATTTTAGTGTCGTTGAGCGTAAGTGAAGCTATTATATCATATCATTCACAGAAACAAGTTTGGCTACCACAACAAAAGAAACATTCCCTGACAGATCCAGATGAAGATTGGGATACAATCGATTATGAAAATAAAGTTGCAAAAGATCTCGGTAGGAAAATAATCGGTAAATTTACTCAGGGCGGTTCATACGATCATACACGGCATTGTACAAGATTAACCATGGATGATGCTGAGTTGGATTTTATAATTGCTGATACAACGAACAAAGGAACATTTATAAGCAGAAGCAATGCTTATTTGTCAGATGGAACCAAACTAGGTACAGTAGTGAGTTATATTGATGGTGAGTCACCGCAATTTACTCATTTAAGATCTTCTATGCTCGCTTACGTTTCTATAAATTTAGCATCGATGATAAACAGATTTCCTTGTTACGCCGTCAGAGTTGCTACGGATTCATTTTATGTAGATAAAAAAATATTTAGATTTGGTAAAACCGTTACTCGGTAGCGGCGAATGGGGATCATGGCGAATAAAACAAGAAAGTATACTCAACTATTTTGAAACAGCAGATGTTGATATCGCGGAGACATACTACGGTAATGACAATCAAATACCAGTATCAACATCACCATGTGTATTTGATCCCGTGGCCAGACATAAAACCATTTATCTCAGTGGACCTGGAGGATCTGGCAAAACAACACGTGCGATTGAATTATTTCGGAGTTTAGATATGATTGTGTTGACACCTACACACAGACTAGCAAGATAAATAAAACAACGAGGAGTAAAATCATGTACATACCATAGTTTCTTCAGATGGTGTGGAGATACATGGACACCTGAGCGAATGGGTGAGAAATATATTCCGAAAATCCTTATCTGGGATGAGATTTGTACTGTGTCGTTGGAAACACTAAAAATATTTCTTGATTGGTTATTGACAAAAAATACTGCTGTGATTATGTGCGGCGATCATGGTCAACCACCACCCTTCGTCGGTCAATCTCCGCACGAGTGGTTAAAATCATTTGTGGATTATTATGAAGAAATAAATGATGATCATAGAGCTATTGATGAACCTCTAAAAGAATTTAAAAGATTAATCAGACTACAGACAGATAGAATACAATGTGAGATAATGCGTGAAATAATTCCAGCAACTCCGGTAAATGATTTTTGGAATTTATGGAGACCAAATGATTTGATAGTTGCGGTAGAAAAATAGTTCGTGATGAATTACATGAAAAATTATTTCTGTTGCACAAGGAAAGATTTCCAACGTCACCTGTGCCGTTGTGTTATCGCCCAGCGGATACTCGACGACAGACTATTGAAGTTGATATTCCAGGAACGGATGAAAAACAAAATCTCGTATTGAATGATATTGTTTTGGTTGATGTTGATGTTGTTGAGAGCGCGTTGAACATGAATAACTCACCGTGGAAGCTAGGATATGCTATAACGATCCAATCCTGACAAGGACTATTACTGATACAAATATCTGGATTGTCGATGACAGAATAGAATGGTCAAATCTAGTTTATCTAGCAGTATCTAGAGTCAGAAGAATATCTCAACTACACAGAGTTGTCATAGACACCACAGAAAATAATAATCAAACTGTTAGTGACACCGAAGGTGTTATTGGCGTAATAAGAAAAAAACTATTTGGTTATAAGCAATGTGACAAAAAAAATAATCGTGATTTTGATGTCGATGTTGAATTAACTATGACGCTAAAACAACGACAGAATAATTGTTGTGCAAGTTGTAACTGTAAGATGATATAGGAATATTCGAGTAATAATCCAAAACAATTTACCGTGGATAGAATTAATAGTGATCTTGGTCATACACGTGATAATGTGACGCTGACCTGTCTTGACTGTAATCGGCGTCGGGGTGCTAGTTTACAAAAGTGAACGCGGCGGTAATTGTGTGTCCTCAGGAATTACTTGTAATTGTTCACGTACAAATCCACGTTGAGGAGCAGTTGAATCCAGTCTGTAGATTGCAGGTCTACCAGTGGATCTTACCACGCTAGAAATTGTATGTGTAGTCACACTCCAGATAGGATCAGTTACTCTTTTTTTTACCGCCTTCAAGTTCACCAGGTTCATATAAACATCTTACGCTAACATTATCTAGTACTGATCGAGAGGAAGATTCACTTCGGTATATTGGTATATATTCTTTTGTGATCGCATTAGAAGGTTTCATAGAAGTTACACGAGTAATTTCATTATTTAACGCAGCTATCACACTTGGTAACCTTGCAACCCATTCGCGAGATCTTGTATCTGTATAAATTATTTCCTTCGCATACTGGTATCCAAATAACCGCTCAGCGACTGTTCGATTAAATCTTTCAACGATTGCTTGATCACGATGAATTTCAGTGTGTCCTCGTCTGATTTTAACGTTATGTTTTTTTCATGAACGATGATACTGCACAAAGAAATTCTTTGCCAGGATCAACCTGTAGCAACCGTGTTCATCGTAGACCACCACGTTGATAAATTCGTTCAAACGCAGATGCAATTTCAGTTGCTGTGTTTGTTGACAGCGGTTCTGCTTCTTTATATCTACTTGCAACGTCAAGACAGCGCGTATTTGTATGTGCGTGATTGACGTCCACGTGTTTTAATAGTATCATGTGGCAAAAATAAAATATCTGCTTGATGAACTTCATTGGGAACTCTGACATCAAAATGTGCATACTGAATTTTTTTAGGTGGTGGTAGATAGATTTGCCTTATTGCTTGTCGTGCTAACCACGCTGCAGCAACAGCACGTGAGACTTTTGCAGCTGCAGCGAGTTTACTAATCGCTGCTTTGCCCTTCCAGTATCCTCTTGGGGAATAATTAATGGACTCCATTATAATAATCATATAATTAATTACCCAGCCCCTAACATAATTTTACCTTTCATACCGGTTTTTACCAGAAAAGCAGCTAATTTTTCTCGAAACGATTTATCTTTTATATTATTTATGGCATGAATTAATTTGATATCGGCGAGATGTCGCTGTTGTAAATCTTTACTTCGATAAGCAATATCATGAACGTAACACGCTTGATCAATCTTGTTTACGGGATATTCTCCAGGTCGCGGTTGATCTTGATTGTCAAGACGAATATCTAAAAGAGTCCCAGGCACGCAATGATTATAACCCGGTAAGTGTTTTTCCCCGGGATATTTCGCCCACGGTAATCCTGGTAATTTTCCCAACGAAGCAGCAATATCACCTCCTGTCTTTGTCGATGAAATAAATTTATATTTTTTTGTGCCACACTCAGCACACTCACCTGTCAGTGCACGCTTTTTATTTTTTGTTATTATTGTTGTTAATCCAGTGGTGGGCGTGGCTGCCCTGCATCGAACACAATATAAATTCATAATATTTGTTATATGGATATAATTGACTTTTCGGCGACACGAAAACAAGAACCAGTAAAGTATCACCCAGCGCTACCGAATTCTATCCGAATGATAATAATAGGTCCATCTGGATCAGGTTAAACACAATTATTGCTTAATCTCATCATGAGATGGCTCAAGTGGGATAAATTATATTTAGTAGTTCCATCTGTAGATGATCAGCGATGCTATGAAGTACTTAAAGATTTTAATGAAAATGCAAAATTGTTAAATGAAGACGGTGACGTTATTGATTTTATTACTGATATTGATGAAGCGCCATCTGTAGATGATCTTGATGGTGGTACTAACAATTTAGTTGTGTACGATGATGTCATGCTGTGCAAACAATCAAATCCAGCTAGGATATTTTCTCGAGGTAGACATACAAATACAGACGTGATTTATGTTACACAGCGTTATACACAAATACCTAAAGTAATCAGAGATAACTGTAATATTTTAGTTGTGTTTAACGGAGTTGATAATCATACGCTGCAAAATATTTATTATACTTGGTGTTCAGGGGACATGGATATGAATAAGTTCAAACACTTTTTTCAAAAGCACAAGCTACTCCGTTTGGTTTTATAACAATAAATTTACATGATCCGATGTCAAGATATCGTAACGGACTTGATACAATATTTGGATAAAAACCACAGCAGCAGGGAGGGTGGGCTAACAAAAATTACGTGCACGATTACATAAACGATCACTCACAAAATTTTATAAACACGGATGTCAACGCCGAAGTAACAGCGCAAACTAACCCCGGTGATTTCATCACGGAAAGTTAGAGGTTTCAGTTTGACGTTATTGACGTTTTTCTTTTTTTTTTTTATTTTTTCCGTGTGATCTTTATTTTTAGATATGTTTGCTCGAATCCAGTTTGTAGGGTTCACCCTCCCTGCTGCTGAACCTGTTTTTTGCTTTGCAATGTTGTGCCGATAATGTAATTTGTAGAGCTTACCATACATAGCGTCATTACCTGTTATCGTATATGCCCGTGTCATGCATAGCACACTGTGTTAGGTGTATTTTCAGCTGATCGGAGTCGACGAGATACCAGCTGTAGAGCTAACCATAGAAGTTGACCATAGCGGCTGTAAAGCTGAACCATAGCAGCCGTAGAGCTGAGTGAAAGTGTTGCTGGTCGAGTAGCAGGTGATCGGGCGTTGTTGACCTAACTGGTGGTCGCTGATTGTTTGATTGACCAAGGAATTGATTGATGGTCGGTGACTATCTGAAATGCTGACTGCTTGATTGACCAGTGTGACTGGTAGCCAAGTGTGCTCGTGACGGTGTGTTTTGTTATTCCATACATGTAACCTTTTAGCCGTGAGCAAATTTTGGGGTTTGTTATACCCAGTTTTTGGAACCGTAAAGATGTTTTGTATGATATCTGTCCTTTTGTTTTCATCATTTTACTATTTGAGTAAAGTACCGCATTTTTCACTATCTGAGTGAATACATTTTGCTATATGAGTAAAGTACCTCATTTTTCACGATTTTGAGTAAAACACATCATACTTTTCGTCGTGTGAAATTACTGTGACTCGTTCACCTTTATCCTTGTTCTGTGTAAGGTCATTTATTTGTATGTATATTTGTTGCATTATTAGGTTCATGCGGATTGTGTTAATTTGTCCAATATTTGGATCTCATACACGCACGTATCAGTCATAATTCTTTCTTCATTTAAGTCATTCATCAATAAGCATTGTATTTGTATCACCATCAAAAGTGTTCTGGTATAACTCTGGAATTCAACCCGGTTATCTTGTTACACCCACAGCAGGGGCAACCAAATGAATTGCCTACATTGTTTCAGACATATGTACGATATTCAAACTGTACCACAATGGTAAACCGTAGAAATGGAACGAGCGCCCTTATATTTAGTATGACCTGTCATATCCGCACTCTCCTGAGTGCAAGAGAGCCCCCATGCTCTGCCTAAATTTTGTAGCGCGTTTTGATTGGATGAACATTCCAATCCATTCCGATTCGTACTATTACTACTAATACTGCTACTACACTTATGAGAAGAAGATTAAGATGGTCTCTCTGTCTCTGACCCAACTACGATTTACTTTTATTTCGTATATTTATAGCAAAGATATAATAAAGTCTGTTATTTATAGTACAGAGAAAGTCACATATTTACAGCTAGGATCAACATCTTTATAAAACGTACCCAGCCATTAGATAAAAACAGCCTGTGCATGCAAGCATAATGTAGGCCACTATGTAAAACATTTTTGGGAAAATTAAGAACCAAATCTGGCAGAATCCAAAACGATTTCTAGCACAATTATATATATATATATATATATATATATATATATATATATATATATATATATATATATATATATATATATATATATGTATACATATTTCGTATGTGACATTATCCAATTTGTAAGCCGATTGTTTAGCAGCATTACAACATAATTTAGAGTGCAGACAAACTGTGTGGGGGAGAATTATTTTCATTTATACCTCTTCTTTTAAATCATTCTCTATATGATCTATACTGGCTGAATGTTAGTCATTTTAGATAGTAAATGTAGTTTTATCATTAGATTTCTTGATATAGATCACTGATTCGGTGTTTCATCTTTGTTTACAAACATATATACTCCTTATGTCAAAAATATGTCGTAATATAACACTTCATTTAGACATGTTGCAAACAGACCGTGTCGGGCTCAATTGAGAGTGAGTACATTTTGTTAACGTACTGTCAGATACATAGCAATGTTTATGCGGGAGCCTCCAATACATTCCCATCCTTAGACATCAGGCTGCTATTCCCATTTTTAAACACGATGCAAAAATATATACGTGGCTTTGTAAACATTTTGGTTATATATTTTCTTTAGCATCTTTAGCAAACTGATACTGTATGAACTGATTGGAAATCTAGTTGTACTGTATTACATTGTCAACCTTGTAAATATGTTGATGTTTAATATTTGTATATGAAAAGGAAACAATAATCTATAACTCTCCCTCTTCAATTTAAGTGAGCGGGGTTATTAAAAGATGCTAATTTTTAAACAATGGTGTTTAAATATTTTCTCTCTCTCTCTCTCTCTCTCTCTCTCTCTCTCTCTCTCTCTCTCTCGTTCACACACGGACAGACAGACATACACAGACTTTAGTTGAAAACACTGGTTATTTTTTTCTATGAAATCTCTCTCTCTCTCTCTCTCTCTCTCTCTCTCTCTCTCTCTCTCTCTCTGTTTTTCACACCTACAAACTCACCTTAGATTGACAGTTTTCAACAATGGGATACCAAAATTAGCTGCAGCAGATTACGGTTTGCCAAAAACATTTGTGCCTAGACAAAATGAATAATTTCCAACTGACGGAAGTATATCTAACTTGGGGGATACAAAAAGTCGGTCAGTGTCTTTTTATCAATCTGCCATTGCTAATGAAAGTGCAAATTGTACATTTTCATTGAAAGTGGTGAATGAAACTTGGATCCAATAGAACGCTAAAACAATTATAACATAGTTAAGATCTGAAACACACACTATATTTTTGACAGACATGGTGTTTAAAAGCTAAATGGAGAGAATATGATTGATATGATACTCGAGTCATAAAATTTGTTGTCATAAAATTTGTTTTTAAAAACGACATATTAATGGTAATTTCCCGTTCGTCCCCGTACATGTTTTGTCCTTTTTTAACATGGGACTCGTTACGCCCTAAAGTGCCACTCCTTACTAATTAGAATAAACAATTATCAGTGATGAATTAATTATACCTGAAAACTTTTCTCGCATGAAAATACCAAGAATGAACAGCAGAAATAATGTGCTCAAAGTGACCCTAAGCTCTAAATATTAAGTCCTTTTGCCGGTATCTCTGCACAATTGTTAGCTACCTATATCACATGACCGCAATACAGATTTTCGTTTCTTCACCCGCTTTGCACCAAATTCAGACCACCGTTTTGGCGAAGCGCAGTTTAATCGTTTAATAACCCTCTCCATAAACGTTCTTATGACATACATGCTGAGTTATACCAATAACGATTTCTGATGTCTTCTATTGGCAAAACGTTATCTCTCTCTCTCTCTCTCTCTCTCTCTCTCTCTCTCTCTCTCTATATATATATATATATATATATATATATATATATATATATATATATGATAAAAAAACTGACAAATAACAGTGCAAATGTAGGCCAACCGTTTCGAAATCTATCAATTACTTCTTTAAAGGCACATAGGTACAGAAAATAATTACTCAAACGACAGCATAACAAGCACACAACGCGACTACTATATAAAGTCTACATTCTGTTTGCTGTAGATAATTACAATTAAATACAAAATAAAGGTTGAACGATGTTGAGTTTTGTTACTTTCTAGTGTTAGCAGGGAAGGAATGTCTGAAACAACTGACCCCAATCGTCTGGTTTAGTGGGTCATCATTGAAACGTTTGTGCCGTCTACACTGCTTTTAATCCCGGATATATTTCATCGTGGATATAATATTATGATGAATATGATAGTGTGCTGGCTGTTTTGATAAAATTGGCATTAAATTATATTCCAAAGTATTATTGCGTAATTGAAGTTTTAGTATAAAAAGTTTTTATGAAAGCATTTTATTAAATTTATAAATGCACATTTTCACATTTTCACAGAAACATGAGAGTTAAGACTAGGAAAGCAAATAAATGGTCGGAAAATGTGATTTCGGTAACCTATACCTTCCTTGTTGTTTATGCACTGACAAATGCCCGTTTGTTCCTTCCTGGTTTATGCCGCTGGGTTTGAGTCCATTATTTGATTTGAGAGTGTCTTTAAATTTTCTCTGACTAGCATGTCACTCAAATGTTGAAATCTGCGGAAAGATATTATTGGTTTGTGTGGTAAAATCAATTTCAGCGGTTTACACGATTCAATGGCTATCCAACGTCTGTAAATGTAGATGGATGGTTCTTAGAAAAGACGGGCTACTTTTAAACTGAAGGTCGACACATGACAAAATTGTGTCATAATTTGGTGTACTTTCATAAAAATAAAAATTAGTATTGTCTATATAATAATGACTTTGACCCTTAAAAAGTAAACAAATATTCCGAATGGTCCATTATACTGTAGCACACAAGAAGGTGTTAAAGAAGCTAGGATTAGCCTATCTCAAGACCGAATTAATAAAAGTAGTGACGTAGACCACAATGCGCGTATTTATCTTGAAAGCGTTGCTTCCAATTCCCAGGGATCTCTGGACACTAATCATTGTCAATGGAAGTGTTTGTAAAGGCGATACTACTTCAAAATAAGTTTCATTTAATGAAAAAAGAAAAAAAAGAAAGAAATAGAAAAAGACTGGCCATTCACGGGACTTTAATTTCATATTCGTATAGTTTTACTTCATTCACTTTGGTATGATGTATCCGTACGCAATCCTAAATCACAGATAGATATTTCCTGCACACTCTGTGAAGTAGAACGCAAAAACCTAATACACAGAATTGTTCCTATCCCAGATTAACAAACGCTTATAGTCAATATACCAAAATATCTTCTAATAAATTTAAATTATAAATCGAATCGATTTTATCCTAAACTCTCGCGAATACGGTTCATTATTACGCCTCCACCGCGTAAGTGGCTAATTCATCCGAAACAGAATCATGTTCTCAATACCATCTCCCCATGATAAAACAAATAATAACTTATATATATGAAATGCGTAAACATAGACGTACATACAACAAGCTAAGTATTTAGACTTGCTGCAGTACATAAACTATTTATCTATGTCCCTACAACTATCTAATGCATTATATGCACTCCAGCTTGAATTGATAATGACGTACGCTTGCATTACTTTGTTAGAGATAAAAGTCATAGAACATTTTAAATAGGATTCAGAACAGAGTATTTTATCTTTAAGATACATACATGAATATCTTGTTTAACGGTAATGGTATCTTGGAAACCTAAGTTCCTTGCTGCCATTATACAGGTAGTGGGAGTAATGATGGAAGAGTCAGGAATGAGGAGTTGAGTCAGCAGTAGAGACAAACCTCGAGACTTAAAGCTTTATTCAAGATCAATTAATTGTATCGTTCAAAATACATAAATAGACAACCATACTGTCTTTATTTTGAGCAGACAACACATGCTATAATTCGTCCTTCAACATATGGAGGACAAGGCAAAGATCCACAACTTGCTTGAACCACATACAGAAGATGACCGTTTTGGTCTTGACTCCCTCGGAACGTCGCATCCGGACTCTCATCAACACACACATAATTTGTGGGCCCTGCATGACCATAATACCCTGACATAAGATAACCGGTATATTCCTGGTTCCATCCGGGGTAACAGTCAGTTCTAGCTGGAATCATCAGGGTGGTTGTTCGGGGAGATCGACATACACAACACGGTGCATCGTCATTCAAAGAAACAGTTGAAAAGGGATTGTAGCCACCATGGACTTCGTACTCAACGCCGTATATCAAGCCGGTGTATATAGCCTTCATAGCTTTTCCCCAGGTCGGAACGTCCGGTAAACAAAGAAGGTCAGCAGCCCCTCCATGGTGTGTGTAGTGAGAGCCACCAGCATAACCTGGTTTAAAATATAATACATTTCAGTTTTTCTCTATCGTGAAAAGTCTAGGTTGATAAAATATTTTAAAATCTTTTTCCTAAATGAAAATGGAATTTATCACAGTAAACGATGCCGTTTCAGAGTGTTTAAAACAAATATACTTCTGATAATTGTGAATATCACAAAGGATCTTATATCTTTAAAAGGAGAATTGATCACCTCGACACGACGAATACAACTCAAAGCCTTGAATAACTTAAACTGAAAAAAAATCAAATCAATTCCTAACGTCATATTTTTCTCTCAGTCCTGATTCAATAAATAAATAAATAAATAAATAAATAAACAAATAAATAAATAAATAAATAAATAAATAAATAAATAAATAACTCTGTCAATCAGTAAATCAATCAATCAGTCAGGCAATCTATCTATCTAGAGATAAGATCGGTCAAATATTTTGATATTGTTTTCATTCCTATAATTACATTTTCCAAAATACACAATTCCTAATCGTGCCTTATGACTCTTGATTGTATATGCCAATATAGCCATTGGTTGCAGAAAAAGGAATATTATGTGAGCTTGAGCGATGAAAGGAAACTGCTTTACCTTTCAAGCAATGAAATTATGCTTTACAAAATATTTTAAACTCTTACTGAAGTTAAATGGAACTTATAAGATAGTGGAGTAGTAGATGTATATGAGGTTTTTATGCCAAAGAATTTTTCAGGCTAGAAACCCTCACCCCCCTCAAAAATAAATATATTCTGACATTTTTTCACCACCTCGGAGACCCCCTCTCCCTCAAAAAATCACTCTCCTCCAAATTTGTATCTCAGAAAATGATGAAATTTTGAAACCCAAAGGGTATTTTAGACCAGAACCCTCACCCCTAAATTTCGGAGAGATGAGGTTGGTCAGATGATTCAATGACATTTATTGACAATATAGTCGATAATGATATTACTACTATAAATAAAACAGTAAAAATAAAAAATATTTCTAAATCATGATAATAAAATATTTTTACAAAACATATAATCACAGCACAACCCCATGTGAACTCCTAGGTTGTCAAACAACATCCTAGCAAGTTCAGGGGCATTTGAATTAATCCCCATGTGACCCCCTAGGTTGCCAAATGACATCCTAGCAGGATCAGAGGTTACATATAAACTTAATTCTAAGAACTTAGCTAACTTATCCTATGACAGCACTGTTTAACCCCATGTGACCCCCTAGGTTGCCAAATGACATCCTAGCAGGATCAGAGGTTACATATAAACTTAATTCTAAGAACTTATAACTCTAGGACAGCACAGTTACATATAAACTTATCTTAAAGACAGACACATACAAACGGGCCTTCTCTACGTTTCAACAGAAATTTGCACACTCTCCTCCATAATTAACCCGGGGAGTGTGAAAAAACACACCCACCAAGTGACATGGTGGAGAGTGTGCAAATTTCTGTTGAAACGTAGAAGGGGCGGCGGAGCCCCCACTAAATAAAAGGATTTTGGCATAATTTCGCCCTCGCCGGCAATGTGCCGGTCACGAGAATAGAACTCAGGACCTCGAGCATGAGAATCCAACTCGTTAGCAATCGGCCACCGGATTTCCTTATCTATATATGTTAAAAAAATTATTATATAGTTACCAAACAGCATTACATTTTCTGAGTTTGAAAACATGAAATTTTGCATTACATTTTCTGATTCTGAAAAACGTTATTATAAATAAATCGAGAAATACATGATTTTTGATTCTATATAATATGTTTGTACAGAAAAATGAAATCCTAATGTTGGCTGAATACAGAGGCTGTATATAAGATCGACCGGTGCCAAGGATACTAATCAGTAATGTCAATGAGTTGGCTGAATGACTACACAGACGCTGTATATATATATATATATATAAACATTACAAACAGACTCTGCGAGAAATAATCAATATTTTGTAAATGGGTTTTTACTTAAATGACATAGCATATATACTTGCTTACAAATCGAGGCTAACTGCAGACAAAATGATAAAGATCTGCCAGAGCATTATGCGCCTGCAGATCAGAGTTTACCTTGTTTGTTTTACTGATTACTTCTAGCAAAACTGTGCAGACCAAGATCTGCTGGTGCATTATACGACAGCATATTTGGGTCTGCGCAGTTGGACTTAACTTATAAGCGAGAATCTATAGTAACTATGTTATCTACTAACATTTATGCAAGAGGAATTGCTAGTCATTTCGGTAAATGCCACCAAGATTTGGGTCTTAAAATTACTATTAGATTTACAACTCTATACATTTCATTAGCCAAAAAAAAAAAATACGAAACAGTATATGCTATGTTCGATAACTACAAAAGATTTTAAACTTAGCTGGAACAGTATTATCTCCCTTTTAAAAACAGATATGGTATACAGAGTTATATTTCTTGACCAATGAACAACGTTTCAACAGTCGAAATTAAGTATGATGTACTGTCATAATAATACAAATAAAATTTAATTCTACCGGTTACTTTCGACGACATTCAAATAGTTCTTTCATTGCTATCTTACTGAGAAGATACTTACTACCTTTTGCAAAAACCTTCGACCTGTCTAAGTCTATATTAATTTTTGTATACTGTTGTTGGCTGATCGGATTATGAAAATTGTCATATTTTAGTGCAAGCTCGTCTCGCAAACTTTCGAGATAATTAAAATATTTGCTATCGTCTGATCTGATAAGTGGAGAGTTTGATTCTGTCAAATTTACTAAAACGAAATACCTGAAATTTCATCGTTAAATTCAAATGATAATTGCTGGTTATTAATCATTATTTTTTTGATTTTGCTATTAACTCCATCGACTAATGTTAGAATTTCGAACATTATTTCTGATGTTTAGACAAAATTACTTGCATAATGTCCAAGTGCTAGTGTATTAATTCCGTCTCTGCTATACCTTTTATCATCAAAATTACTTAATCCACGTTTTATAATTGTATCCGTTTCAAGTTTATGATGATTTGTTCTGATAACATTTGTTTTAATAAAACTGACGCTATTGTTTAGCGCTGCTTTAAAATCGTCAAAATTCATCATCTTTTTCACATATCCTCGAGGAATACCTTTTGCTTTTTTTGTAAGTTTATTGTCATCTAATATGTCAGCATACATTTTACTCTTTAGTCCGACACATTCCCTAACTGGCATAAACATATATTCATCTTTCATTTTTCCAATAACTTTCTTATCGAATTATCTTGAAATCCACTACATGCTGGATAATCGGATAAATCAAATAGATTTTATTATTGTAAATATCCTGATAGACATCTTTACATTTTATATTATAAACTAGCGAATCTGTATCAATAAATAGCAACTCTGAATCTGGCCACTGCTTTTTGGTAAAATTATAGTGAAAATCGTACATCAGCCACTTTGATATATCAAGTACAGCTGCTCCAACATAAATCGGTTTATTTAACTTTAAATTTGTCTTTCGTCGTTTATTGCAACAAGATTTTCATTAAATATTTTCATGCTAACAAAACCATCATCGTTGACTAATTTATTTCTGCGATTTATGTCATTAATAATTTCTATCGAAACTCTTTTCCGAATATTTTCCGTTGTCTTACCGAACACCGAGTTGTTCATTGACTTGAAAAAGTTTTTCTGAAATTCGGTTTTAGCAACAGCACGACGTTTCGTATTTAAATCAATATAATTTGCCACCCACCTTGACTGATTAAACTTTAACACGCGATGGACATTTCTCAGAATTAGTCCAGCTTCTGCTGCTTGTTTTAAATTTTGTAATGCATAACGTGATTTCTTTTATTTAACAAATTTGGAACTAACTTATTAGCAATGGAATTTTTTGATGTTGTCGTTGCTCGTTGTTCAGTTGATAATAAATTATAATCAATCATCATTGACTCTGCACAAAACAGATAATCGTTATGTAGATCATGTAACGAACTAGGATAATCTAGATCAACTTCAACAAAGTATGAAATATCGGAAAAATCATTATTAATTTTTCTAGGTAAATCTTTTCAGTTTCTCTAAGAAATTGATCTGGAGTTATCCAATGATATCCGCCACAAGGCATTGGCTCTGTCATCGCATATCCATACAAATTCACACAGTCTAGATAAATAATATGATTAGATGGGAGGTTTTTATCATAATTTTTCAGATATTTGTTATTAGCTACTGCATATTTCTTTGTTATAACGCTAATTCCGCATCTGATACCTTTTTCAATAAAGTTAAACATATCGACATCTGTTAAGAGATTCAGTTCTATCTTACCTGTTTTCAGCAGAACGTCCCAAGAAAATCCTGGAGCAGAATAATACCAACAAGGATCTAGTCCATAATTGCTATAGCTACTCGACGAAAACTCTCAAAAACATCTGCTAGCAATAATACATCTATTTTCAAATATAGATGATGATAATCACCAAATGTTTTACAACTAAATTTATTCCAAATATCTTGTGCCTATTTGTATTCATCATCTGTGATATTTTCATTTTTGAGTTGCGAGTAAAATTTATCTTTTTCAGGAAGAGAAGTTTCATCAAATCTGCTCCAATCGTCGAGATACTCGTAAGAAAAGATACCTTTTTTTGTCAAATTGATATAGTTTTACCAAAGCAACTTTTTAGGTTAGCGAAAATGCTACCGGCGCTTGTAGCTCTGTTTACAAGCTCATCTAATGATGCTGCCATAAACTGCAGACTGTCAATAAAACGTAATTTACCGAGCGTCACCGACATATACTTTTCAAAATTATTTGGAATACATTTTAGTACGTTATTTAATTTTAGTTTAGCTTTAATATTTTCATCACCAAAAGCTTCTACAATGATATGACTGTCATAGCCACGAACGTTATGTAAAACTACAGGAATAAAATCTGGAGCATGAAATTTTAAATCACAACTGTTATGAGCTGCTCCACGATATTGGCCGGTCAAATGACAATGATCTCGCACCTTATCACGGACTCCGTTGGAGTCTATCAGCAACTTTTCACAAATATGACAATTAACTGCCTCATCGAAATCGAGTTGTTGTTTAGACGTTATTTTCATCGGAGCTGTTTTAAATAATCTGTTAGAAATTTTATTAACTTCGTCTATTAAATGTTTGAATAGCCATACGGCAGGATTTTCACCTCTATATAACTTTATCGGAGTTGAAAATTTATCGTTAGCGCAACAAACTACTTTATAAGCTACTCCGCAAGGAATATGTTGTTGTATTTTTCTAGTACTTGATTTCTTCGGATTATTTTCTGCTCCAACCACAGGAACGAGTAGACTCTCGAAATCAGTGTAAATGACAAAAGGAATATTTAGTTTATGATCATAATTTTTAAATTTTAATATTTTTTCTTTTTTGCTAGGCATAGTTATTCTTTGAACGTTGACACATTATTTGAGATGCTCTTGCAGTATTCCATCGCTAGAAAAACCATGCAGACATCTATAACAGAAATATTTTTTATTTTTATTTTTACTATACTGTCTGCCAACTAGGCCGTTTTATTTTTTTTATCCAACAATAATGTCCCTGATAAAATAATAAATTTATTGTATCTTTTGTAGCATTTCTGAGATACATCACGAGTAAACGTTTTCTCGCTTATCTAGTCCGAAAACATTTACTGAGATACTGTTTTGTTTTTCAAACTTTGGTATATGATTTTCTGCTACTGGAAAAGTTATTCCTAAAAAATTTAGTTCGTCTTTGTATGGCAAATATTTTTCAATTCTGCCGGGGTGATCACACTGAGGATGTTTTGCAGATAAAATTGACCATTGAAAACATCTGTTATCATTGTTTCTGACATTTATACAGAATTGTTTGTTTTTAATTTTTTGAGGGAGATCGACGTACAAACTACCGCGAAGCACGTTATATTTTGCTGTGTGAAATAAAACTTCTTTAATCATTTCAAATTTCCAACCTGATCCCGATGCAGTAAATTCTTCTAATTTTTTGTTTATTTATTGATGTATTTCATTGGCGACCATGGCAATGTTTATTCCAGTTAATATTTTTCTCGATTTAGCTGTTAGATATGGTTCCGAAATTTCGCTGTCAAAACTTTTTGTTTCAAAAATTACATCAGGTACATCCTCAACTGCGTGTAACTCTGATAAAATCGTATGATATTGGACTATAAGTTTGATACTTTTATGAGCCGCAAGTTCTTGAGTTATAACTGATTGCAAAAGATGAAATAAACTTGTGGAATAAAAATTTGCTAAAATATTTTGATGATCAAGTTTGTAACTATTATCATAACCTGAAAATGATGAAGCAATTTTTTCTGTTTTGATAATGTTCTTTTCAGCAATATCTCGCAATTTTAACATTATATATATAGTAATATTTTATATTTAATTGAATTTATTTTTTTTTTTTAATTAGAGATATGAAGTCCTTATAGTATAATGACAGAAATTTTGAGATATCTGAGATTGACGGCAGAAGAGCAAGAATTTTATCATGTTCACCATAAATACAATTTATATGCAGCAAATATGTTAGGTTCTGTTATTAATATAGAATCTAAAAAAATCTGTTGGAATATCAACACCAGCTGGTGTATTAATTTCAGTAAAATGCGATGATACAGAAAGAATTGAAATGTTTAGAAAAGATTTTATTTATACTTTGTTTTGCGACGATATTCCAGAAGGACAACGAGTTTATCGAGTAAATAGTGCAGTTGCTGATGATAATATTGAAAATTTATCATTACAAAATGAATTTCAACTTCACCCAGTATTTGATCTATATGAGTCAAATGATAAGGGAATTATTCGACATAAAATAACAAAAAAAGTTGTTGGAAGTTTACAAAATAACGGATATCTTAATGTTAATGTACGTGGAACTAAAACTGATTTCGTTGTTTAAAGAGCACACCGTTTTGTCTTTGAAACTTTTAACGGATTAATACCTAATAGTTCAGTTATTGATCATAAAAATGGTATTAAAACAGATAATCGTTTGGAAAATTTAGATTACGTTACGCCAAAAGAAAACACAAGACGTGGAGCCGGTTCTGACGGTTCTAATTTTAAAAATCCAAAAAGATCAGTTGTTTCAATAAATTTAGAAACTGGAGAAAAAATAAAATTTAGATCAATAATAGCTGCTGCAAAATATCATAAAATTAATTCACGTGCAGTAAAAGAAGTAGCTGATAATGTAACTAAATCAGCAAAGTCAATGTTGACATTTGACAGATTTAGGTTTAAATACGATAACTATGATATTTTCTAGGTCATTTCGAGTAAGAC
This sequence comes from Megalonaias nervosa, assembly GCA_016617855.1. Taxonomy (NCBI): domain Eukaryota; kingdom Metazoa; phylum Mollusca; class Bivalvia; order Unionida; family Unionidae; genus Megalonaias; species Megalonaias nervosa. Next base: position 14,523 of record JAECUM010009618.1, on the reverse strand, counting down.
AGTTATGACTAAATTCCATAATATCGTCGAGATTAAATCGTAATGTCATCATTTTATTTGTATCAGGTGTTATTTTTTCTGCTACTGTTAATAAAAATCTGTCAGATTCGCCTAATGTTTTAATAACATCAACAAAATAAAAACTGTTTCCCAACAAACAATTTCGAATTGCCTCAGCTAATTCTTTGTGATTTAGCATATTAACTCTTTGATGATATTTTATTTCTCCGAACATCTTATTATTTATTAATTAGATAAAAGATTATTATAATAATGAACTTAATTGAGAGACTGGCTAAACTATATTCGGGAGATTTTGTTTCAGTTTCAAATTTTACATTAAAAAATATTACTAATGATAGATTTGCTCGTTATACTGAAAAAGATATTTTACATAACTATGACGATGAAGAAGAAGATGATGTTGTTGTCAGTAACAAACATTTAAGCAGACCAACAACTGGACGATATGATGTTAAGTACCATATTGCTAAAAAAATAATAAAATTTAATTTTACTATCACAGAGCATCAAATATTTTGGCAACTTATAAAACCTTTTTTAAACGTAAAAATAACTGGACAACAAAGAAATATTAAATACGATTTTATTTTTGTTAAAATATTTAATTTAATGCCAGTTTGATGATGCAAGAAAATTACATTTAATTTGTTTATGTAAACCAGTAAAATGTAAATCCGTACTAATTAAATACGAAGAAATTTATAATAATATTATTCGATCGACTTAGTTGGTACCCAGCTATTAAATTTATTGCCATATCCACGCCATTTGACTAAACTTTTCTTGCCGCGCTTTTTAATAACTTTTTCAATAACAAATATATCTTGTTCTGTTTTCTGAAGTTCTTGCTCGTAAAAACTGCCAGTTATAGGTTCACCTAATAAATCTTTTAACGAATATGTAACTGGTATTGTTAAAAGTACTTTATCAACAACAAATACTTCTTCGCTCCAATTATGAGTATATCCTTTCTCAAATGTTTTTTCGTCAGAGAAATTCTAACTTTATCACCAACTTTAAATTTATGCCTGCGGTACATATTTTCGTTTGCTAATATTGGATTTACAATTGCGTCGTTTGGCGACATTTTTACGGATCTGTGTTTCGTGTTATTACACTCGGCAACAATGTTTTTTAAGTTGTCAATATATTTACTCGTATTTTTAGCTGTCAAATACTTGTGGATTGTTTCGTTGAGCGTGCGATTAAATCTTTCAACGATGACGCTTTTTCCCTCATTTCCTGTGACATTTTTTAATGTTATTTTGCTCTAAAAACTGTTTAAATTTTTTACTAAAAAATTCTGCTCCATGATCAGTCCAGATTCTATTTGGTTTTCTTTCTGTGTTAACAATAATTTGTTTTAATGTATCAGTCATCGATGTCCCTGTTTTATCCGAAACGGGTATACTAAACGCGTATTTACTAAAAACATCTACAACATTAGAAAGATATCTATTTGGAGTGCCATCAGCGCCAACGTTGAACTGAGCAAGATTTGAGACATCAACTAAATCTATCGCCCAGATGTCATCAACGGCATTTGCGACAACTTTACGTCGCGGAAACTTTTTCTTTAGGTTTGTGTAGCTGAGACGCTACCGTCTCTAAGGCAAGATCATCATATAATTGTTTTTTTCCGAGACCTAATTTATATTTTTCTCCAATAAAACCCTGAACCAGCCTTCGGTCAACACGTTCTCGCATATTTACAGGTTTCATATCACGAAGTTCGTCTAACATTACTTTATCGCAGCTGTGTTTATTTTGTTCGTTGTCTGGACGTTCAATGTCTCTGTAGCAGATATCATGGCGCATTGCTATTGCGTCAACTTGATTGTAAGGCTCTTGTCCTGGCAGCGGATTATCGTTTTCGTCAAGTTGTTTATCAAGAGGATTATAAGGTCCATTATATTTATGGCCTGGCAATGTCCAACCGCCTTTTGGTTTCGGCAATATGCCAATTAATTTATGTATATCTATACCTGTTCCAATTATTTCTCTGTTGTTGCATTTCTGACAATATGTAACAATTTTATTTTGCTCAAGACATAAATCTCTATCACAATCGCACTCGCATGTCATTATGTATTAATCATCTACTAAAATAATCTCAGGGCAACCCGCTTCGGACAACTTTGTTGTTGGCAAAAACATACTTTTTCTATTTCCACAAATTGCACAAATACTTTTCAGCATTATTCTATTATTTTTTGCTTTTTTCTGTTTTTTCATCTTTATTTTCTGTTTTAGTTTTACACTTAAGACAACATGTTGACATTATATATCAGTGAGTTTAGATAAAATTAATTGCAATCTCATCATTAGCGTGAGAAGGTTGTTTGTCAAGTTGCCAAATAAACTTTAAAAAATCTGGATTTTCGGTCATCTGTTTAATGAACATTACGCAATAGTATCCACAAGCTGAAGTTCCAACTGGTTGAATTTGATTAGACGAATAATTTATTATTTTCGCAAGAGACTTCGTCTCTGGAGATTTTGTCTCTTGAATTCTACTCATATATTTTTTTATTGCGTCACTTGGTGGAATTCCGAACGAGTCAAAATAATTGTTATCAAAAACAGCTACCCAATGTGTACCAGATCCGTCATTAAAATCTTGTATATTTATAACACACGAACCTGGAGACGCTAGCGTCATAAGTTCATCTTTAGAATAAACTCCACGGAAATCTTTTACTTTTTTTAGTTTATCAAGTATATCAAAGTTACTTAACGCGGCCGACTTCATCTCTTTGTTCCTGGCAACATTAGTCCTCGTCCTACTCCTAACAGATTTGGCAATAGACTTCCCGCCAATCCTGCTAGTAATGGAGCTATTGGAATAAATCCACCTTTTCTCCTCGGTCGTGTCTTTTTTTTCGTCGTTGTCTTTCTTTTTGCTGTTTTTCGTTTAGGCATTATATTTATCTTTAGACAAAAATTTTCTTTATTCCATGACCTTCAACTGCCTTTTTCGTTGCGCCAGATACTGCTCCAGACGCTGCTGTTAATCTTAATGTACCTAACACTGGCAAAATTTTAGGTATTAATGTTCTGGCCACTACAGATAGTGCCGTACCGAAGAAACGACCTTGTTTTTACATTGCTGTTATTTGTGCAGCACTTAAATTTAAAACAAAAGTTTTTTTGCGATCGTATTTATTTATTTGTCTTTTTGGTTAACATTAATTGTGTTAAAGTACCTAAAACACCTGCGTTAGGGTTGTCCTTTAATGATACTTGTCTTTTCTTTGCAACAGCAGCTGCTAATTTTTTAACTTGACCATCAGTCAAATATATTTTTTTTACAATATATTTTGTCATCTTATTATTAAAGTTACAGATTAAACTTGAAGTTTTTCAAACTTGTACTGGCATTTTACCTTCGATAAAGTCAATCGTAATAGTTCTGTCGCTGATCACTAACGCATATACGTATAACTGCGCTGCTGGAACTGCTCCTAATGTCCAAGTAATTTCAATATCAGCAGTTGAAAATACATCTCTTTCCTTTTGTTTACTAACATCAAAATAAAATATCGGATAAAGTGTACGAAATTCCTCTACTGATATCTGAGATCCGTCTCCAACATCTTGATATTTTTGTAATGCGTCCATAAGATACATGTAAGGTCGAGTAATATTTTTATTAGCGTCATCTGCAAAATTACATTCTATCGCTCGCTCCGGATATTGCTTTGAATTTATTCTAGTATATATTCGTCTAACATCAGCATTATCAAATATCGCATTATTTTGTTGTTGGTTACCACGTCGCGCTTGTTGCTGAAATACAACAAATAATTGCCGTGGCTTTTGTTCAGTCGACATTCTTGTGACTCGCCATGTGTAGTCTGTGGTATTTGGGACTGCTGTTTGATATATTTTATGTTGCTGAAAATAAATCTTCTTTGTGCGGTTTTTAAGAATATCATCTAATTCGAGTGATTTTGAAACTGTCGGTGTTATTCATCGCATCCACAGCGCAAGTTTGTTTATGATAAATTGTACATCAACTCCACCAGATCGAAATAAACAATCATTTTGTTCTGATCGATCTAAAATAAGCGTATGTTTAACTCCACGAAATACTTTATTATAATCGCGGCAAAATCCAAATACTGTGCTTAACGGCAGCATCATTGTAATTTGACGTGATACTGGTGCAAGTGCCTTCCTCTTAGCATGACGTTCATTGTAACGTACATTTCTTACGCTAATTGCCCCGTTAACTAAATCTAACATTGCAACACCGTCTGCAGCTGATCCTGGTGGTGTTATACCAAAATTATTACAAGCAGCAATAAGTGAGATTCTTGTAACGTCTACACCAGCGTCTGCGGCTGGTGCGGCTATGCCAAAATTGGCAGCATTAGCGATAAGAAAATTTCTTACAATTGGAAAATCTGCAGCAGCATCAGCTCCATGTGCAAATGCTCCTTTTGATATAAATTCTCCAGATCCTGCTGTACCAATTCCAGTATCTTTAAACCACATCATATTAGTTGCAGCTGATTTGGAGTAATCATGGGAAAACGAAATAGTATTTAAGATTGTACTTGCAACTTGTAAGTGACTTGAAATATCTTCGACAGTTTGATTGGCCAGCTGATATCTGGCACTTTTAAATAAACACCAACCATCATTTATAAGAGCTACTTCTACGTTAGCTGCAATTGCGGCAGGTGGAACAGCTACTGTCATAATCTGGCCACGAACTTCTAACATTGCTTTATGAGGGAGTAGAAATACGTCATCGTCTCTAGTATTAAATGTTCTAACGGCAGCCTTATTAGGTTCGTTAGAATTTTCATCGAAATATTCAATATATTCAAATTCTGTTACCGTGTCGTCTTCGTCATAAATTTCTGCTAAATCGAGATAATTTTAAACAGACATTTTTTTTTATTTATTAGGGTATACAAAATTATTGCCAAACATGTAATGATTGGCGTTGTTGCTTTAGATATTAATTTTTGTATAATTTGTTCTCCTTTCGGTGATAAAAGTTTTTTTGTTGTTGTTATCATTGCGCGTTGAGTTTCTTTTGTTGGTGCGATTTCTGAAATAGCTTGTTTGATTGTTGGTCTTTTTATTTTATCAACTATTTTTTGTCCAACAGCAGTTCCAGCAGCAGATGTAGCTCCAGTTGCAAAAGCTTTTGATACGTCAAGTGCAATTGGTACAACTTTATATGCTATTCCTGGAACATTTTCTACAATTTTAGCAAATATATTTGCCAAAAATCCTCCTACTATTTTTCTTCGATAAACCTTTCTCTGTTTCATGATATCTTAGGTTGCATAATTTTATTGTCAAATCTTTTAGAAAATATGTTTACTATTGTTCGCGTAAGTGTAAATAATAAGTAACAATTTCATTGTTAAAATACAGTTGTCGTCCAGACTGATCTGTCAGTTGCATATTTACTTCTGTTATTTGATTTTCAACATTTAACGGATAATAAATAACTTGACGTGGACTAATTTGCATAAGAGAACCTGGTGGAACGTCTGGTGAAAAACTGTATATTGTTTGTCCTTTACTACCTTTAGCTGAATAAGATCCAGATGCAATAGAGCAATTTATTAATATTGCGTTTACATCAGTTATATTTACTGGCAGTTCACCGTCATACGTTCTGGTTTCATTAGGAGGAGCAGCATAACTTTTATGAAGAAATCCTATCAGTGGTGCGATACTTTTTGGATTGGTAAAACCAACTGTTATACCAGGTTGTATTGTTATTCTAGCTCGTAACGTATTATAATTTGGTGTAAGCTCAAAACTATCAGCGATACCACCACTTTTTGTTATTAGCTCTTTTATTGTTTTATTTAGATCAGTGACATTATAAGCTCCTTGTGGAATTTTAATTAATTTCCGTGCGAAAAAACCTCGACTAGTATAAATAAATTCAAAATCATCATTTATTCCAGTTTTTACATTAGCCATAGCATGCCAACAAGTGCATGAAATTAGTCCAATTTCATATTGTTTTTCACGATCTAGTTCTATTGGCAGAATATACTTTACATAAAAATCTGCGCTATCTTTATCAGATTGGCTAGAGTCTAGTAATAACGTTGCTGACATTTATTATTATATTTTTATAAAATTAAATCGCCGCGATTAAGTCGCGATGTAAAGTTTCGTATTCGTCAGATGTTAATAAATTTTCCGATCTCAAATTATCAATTATGTCAATAATTTCATTGTCCATTTCATCACCAATATTTCCGGCTTGTTTTGATGATATCAGTAATATTAATCTGCCAATCATTTCAGTAACTGATGCAAATATTCTAACTCCAGTTCCTTTTTATTCTTCTCTATATTTTTTTACACGACTTTTATCAAGTGTATCAAATTTCCTTTTAAAATCCCACCCCTTACCAAAATCTTTTATTCTACTGTCTTGTGCTGTTTTTCCAACTACTACAGCAATAATACCATCTTTTATTTTATCATAAAGTGGAAGCATATTTTCCTCTTCTATGGTTGTGTTTAACTTATTTTTAGCAGCAATACCGTCTCTCATTACTTCATATTAATTATCAATACTTTTGTTAAATTCAGCATCATTCCATTTATTTATATTATCAAGATCTTTTGTTTCATTTTTCTCTAAAAATTTATCATAATTCATCCTTTGATATCTCATTATTTGCTTGTTTTATATACCATCGTCTTCTATCTTCAACTCCCATAAACTTCACCGTCAACTCGCCAACTCTTTCTTGCTCCTTTTCAATATCCTCTAATTTTTCTGATAATTTTTTTAGAATATCTTTAATCTCCCTTGTGGTTAAACCTGCTAGTCTTTGTTCAAGTTCTAGTGGATTATTAATTAGCTGATCTAGTGCATCTTGTCTTCCAGCAGGATCAGCTATATTTGCTACAAGTGCCTCAGCTAATCTTCTTTTTTGTTCTTCAGATATTTCAATACTTTTTCCAACAGCCGCTTCTTGATGTTCTTTAACTAATCCGAGTAAACCTTTTTCTTGCAATTTTTTAAGTTCTTCTTCTGACAGTGGGCCAGTTTCAGGTTGTTTTCCAAGTAAAGCCTCAGTAACTGGTTTGAGAATTGTTGCTGCTGTTACTGCTGCAGCCACTTGACCACGTCGTGCTTGTTGGATCATCTGCCTAAGTTCAGCTTTAGATTTAACAAGTTTTTTTTTAGATTTTCTATATGTTTTCTGTACTTTGCTTGTTTTTTCATTAATTATATACTATTTTCTATAAAAATTACTGTAGGTATTTTTCAATAAAACAGCGAAACATTTTACTCGTATCATTTGTTAATTTTTCAAACCAAAAAAAAGTCATATTTATTTGCCGTCGCTTTATGATTTAATTCAATAAATTTATCTTTTGTTACATCACCACATTGCTCGTTCACGATATTTCTAACGTCAACATTGTCAAGTGCTGGAAATAATATAAAACAACCAGTATTTCGCCTAATAAATCTGTCAACATTATAAAAACCCTGAGCAAGATAAATAGAATTACATTTTTTATTACGTGATAATGAAAAATATGATCTTATTTTATTCATTTCCTTGTTGTTTAGCGGAATATCATCAAAAACAACTATCTTGTGTTCGGACGAATCAAGTTGCTTAACTGGAACAAGTTCTTTTGGTTGTTTGATAATTAAAAAATCTTCACCAGCCTCAAGATCATCACGAAGTTTATCATTATAATTGTTAAGTAGCTCGTACTTATCCTGTTCTGGATTAATTGTGTAAATATAAACGCGATCGTAGTTAAAATTATCTCCTAGAAGTAAATTCATAAGCAAGTTTGTTTTCCCACATCCAGTTCTTCCAACAATAAGATAATGACAATCTGAAAGTTCGTTTTCATGTTTATGTTTCACCAACCGCTCTGTATCAAAATTTAATATCGACGATTTTGCCATTATTGTTATACAATTTTATGTTATATAAAAACAAAAATTGTCAGACTATAAATAAATAATGAGCTATTATACAAAATTTGGAACATTAATAGGAGATTCATCGGCTGTAAGTACAACAATAACAGACGGCAAGATTGATTTATCAGGTTACTTGAAAAAATCCGGCGACACAATGGTAGGAAACCTGTCTATGTCAAATCAACGAGTACTAGATTTAGAAACAGATTATCCGCCAATAAATGTCGTTAATACACAAGCTGTTAGTTATGCACAACTTAAATTAGTCGACAATAATAAACTATCATTGACAGGAGGAATTTTAAGCGGTAACTTAGATATGTCAGAAAAAAAATAAATAATAAATTTGGAGACCAGGTATCCACCAGGAAACTTAAATCAAACACAGGCGGTAAGTTATTCACAGTTGAAGTATGTGGATGATAACAAACTTGATAAAATCGGTGGAACAGTTATAGGTAATATCAACATGTCAAAAAAAAAAAAAAAATTATAAATTTAGAGACTGCATATCCGCCTGAAAACTTAAATCAAACACAAGCTGTAAGTTATGCACAACTAAAATCTGTTGACGATAATAAACTTAACAAAGCCGGCGATACAATGACAGGTAACCTGTCTATGTCAAATTCAAAAATAACTGGATTACCGACAACCTCACCCCCAGCTAATGATACTGATGCTATCAGTTATGCTCAGTTAAAAGAAGAACTTACCCCATATTTTAAAAAAGCTGGTGGACCAATGTCAGGTAACATAAATATGACAGCCAACAAGATAATGACGACTTACATTCCAGTTAACCCTAACGATCTGACAAATAAAGTGTACGTTGACAGTCTGTCTAGTGGTACAAAACGAACTAAAAACAATGTTGGGTATATTCCAACACTTTTTAAGGCAACTGATCATCCAGTTGGGTTTGAGGTAAGCGCATCAGCATATTATCCTGAAAATTATCCTTATTACGTTTTCTCTGATAGACAAGAATGGACGACAAACGGAGAAGTTGAAAATATTTGGATCAAAATTAAATGTCCTACTGCAGTTTCTATTTGGCAATTTCATTTGCGAGGCCGATTAAACCCTAATGTTGGTCGAATTTATGATTGGAAATTGGAAGTATCAAATGATGATATCGACTGGACAACATTGTATAGCACAACAGACTTACATTTCAACAACACAATATTTTACAATCCCGACAGAAAACACTGTTAACAAGTACTTATATTTTCGAGTTAATGTTTTAGCTGCTGAACATCCATTTCCAGGACTGACAGCATTTCAAATATACACATTCGACGAACAAATTTAATCTAATGCTATAAATAATGGCAGAACCATCAATTATAACCATTGCAAGAGAATTTTATGATATTATTTTTGACCCTAAAATAGATGTTGGAGCTGTTAATGTAGCAGCAGAAACAATCCAAAATATGAAATATACTGGCATCAGTTTATTAAACAGATTATGTTTATAATTTTGTTCGCGTTATGTATATGCGAGGACCACAACTGAAAAAAGCAATAGAAAACTTTGACATTATAAGCAGATACTGTCATCATGATGATTGTCTAGAAGAACATAAACAAGTTAAAATTATATTTAAAAAAATATTACTCGAGCTTGATTGGTATAACATAGATTTGATAATAAAATTAGACTTAATAAAAGCACAAGTTTTTAGTGGAAGAACATTGGAAGAAAGACGAAAACGCGAAAATCATACCCGTCTTGACAAACTAGCGGAAACTAAGAAAATAAGAATAAAAAGAAACAAAAATGTATATAATAGTTTTTCAAAACGACATATTTTTAAACATCTCGGTATGTGCTACAATGACAAAGAAACCTTGGTTAAAATCATTACTATGACCTCAGACACAGAGTTAATTATTAAAGTGTACGCAAACGCAATTTTGCCAATGATACGTAAAAAAACCCAGAATTTGATCCGATTATTGTTAACAAGTCTCTAAAGATAATCAAAACTTTAGACGATGAAATTAGTAATTTTAGTGATGATGAGCGAGAAAAGTTTTTTTGAATTAGTCGATCAAACAAAGTTGGAAGTAAAGTCTGATTCTTATTATAATATAAGTGAAGAAGACGATATTCCATTCCCATCATTACAGTACTCTAGACAATTGTCACTATGAAATTATTACAACGAAATTAAAACAATATTCACAAAACCATATGAAAAATTAATGTTAAAAGTAGCTTCTGCTGTTGGTCTTCTTACAATTTAACTAGATAAGCTTACATAATTAATGTTAGCAAATTTCGTAGTCGCATATGCAATTATCAGACAACATCTTGTTCTCAAAAATTTCACGTTAGATCAGTTGAGCTTAGTTTTAGGGTATATTGATGAAACAGAAATCGATTATAGTAATTTTGTGAATAAAATAGATTTGTATGAGAGTGAAGTAGGAAATAGTTTTGATTCATACGCTTGGTTAAAGAAACAATATGTACTAACAGATGAACGATATAAGGATACTTCGTCAGATGTTTATGACAAATACAGAATTTTTATAGCTGATCCTAATAATAATAAATTTCGTGAGTTTCTTGATTCAATTGCTGGTGTCAGAACTTTTGTTTTTGTGTAAAAAATTTTATAATGAAAAACATATCATCGATTTTAATCATATTTCAGATAAAATTCCAAAACAAGATGTGGACGGATTAGTAAAATATTATAAATTTTATCATAAAAACCTCTGGTGTGTAAAAGAATGTTATAAATACTACCGTAGAATACTTCGAGTAATATCATATTTGCCATTGTTAATGACTGGCTCTGGTATAATTTCAAATGGAGCATCATTAAATCCGTTTTTGTTAATAATATCTGGTGTCGGTGTCTCTCTTCCAACACTTGTAAAAAAAATTGAACCTAAACTTGAAACAAAAAAAAAAAAAATATTGTAAAACAGCAAGTATAACTTACAAAAAATTACTTGTCCAAATACGATCTTATTTGCGAGGTGTAAAATATGATATGGACGATTTAATACGTGAGTTTCGCATTATTGACAGTATGTTAACAGATATTCTGCCAATGAGAGTCAGCAGATATGAAAAAGATGATCATAAAATATGGGTTACAACAGTAGTAGATATTTGATTTTGTACAGCTTTAGAAATATCATTCATCAACCATGTTGTCAATAAATCATTCATCAACCATGTTGTCAATAAATGTCATTGGGTCATCTGACCAACCTCATCTCTCCAAAATTTAGGGGGTGAGGGTTCTGGTCTAGAATCCCCTTTGGGTTTCAAAATTTCATCATTTTCTGAGATAAAAATTTGGAGGAGGGTGGTTGTTTGAGGGAGAGGGGGTCTCTGAGGTTGTGAAAAAATGTCAGAATATATTTATTTTTGAGGGGGGTGAGGGTTTCTAGCCTAAAAACCTCTTTGGCATAAAAACCTCATATATATCTACTACTGGTGGCAGGCCTGTTTTGCGGAGCATATGAATAGAGCCGAAGAGTGGGTTTGTCTTCTAATGTTGAATTAAGAAGCACATTTGCTTTATAATAAAAACATTTTCTTGCAAAAATGCTGGAAATATCATCTTTTCATTCAATAATAGGCTTTACATTTTGACAAATTATAACTAACAAGCTTAATCTATGACATCCTTGAATATTGACTGCGTTAATAAGTAGTTCAGTTAGTTCGAAAAGCAAGAAAATAGTGATAGAAATTAATTTGATTTATGTAAGGAAATACGGATAATGTCATTTCTAGACGGATTATCTCGCACATTTCGCACTGAGAGGCAAGAACAAAAACCTTGCCATTCTTGGTAGTATATTAAGTTGTTCACTTTGTTTCTCTAATAAGTGTACTTTTAACTAGAAATTGAAAGTCGTAATTTGACTCATTCCCCAAGAATACAAGTATTCGTGCAATTGGTTAAATGTTCGAAATACTTCAAGTATAATTATGGGCAAATGACGGAACATTTAACCTTTTACGAGAATATGTTTATTTTCATTTTACTGGAGCTGTCTAAACAGGATGCATCACTTTATCTGCTTTGGGTGTAAAATAATAATATGCAAATCTAGGTATGTAACTCCTTGATATCTGATTATCATTGATATTTCTAAAACGTTAGGGGATAAAATCATGCACAATCAACTTTGCATATATTTAGATATTGTAAATGAAAATTAAGATGTTCATGTAGGCAGATAAAGATTCTTTCAGAAATGCACGTAATTCTTCATTGCCTGCCCTTTTATTTTGTCTATACTCTACAACTGTTATGTACTTCTGTTACGATTCTAGGCCTCATGTAACAGAATGGAAGTGAAATCAACAATTTAATTCAAATCAACAAGTTATTTTTTTTCTCTACAATACAAGGCGAAACCTTAAGAGATGTTTACAGTTTGCGAAGTCCAAAGTGATATATTGTTCCAAAAATATAGAATGTTCCGAACGAATTCCAATATTATGTAATGTCCCGATGTACAACAATGATGCAATCTCGAATGTATTTAAATGAGTTCTCAATTATTCCAAAATAATGTGTTAGTTCAAAGGTTAATGAGCGCTTTGTAATTCCAATGAATAATTTAAATAAATAATTCCTCACGAATTATATCTGAAGACAACTGTAAAATCTGATTACAAACCGATTCCAGAGGCTGATCTTAGATAGGAATGAATTATGTGTTTATCAAGTTCCTATGCATATACATTTCCATTTGACCTAGACCTTAAATAATATAACTTATTTCCAATCCGAAAAACCAAGTCTAACTGTCAACATGACTGACCTGGACAAAGGTTAAGCAAAAAATATACATGTACGTAACAATTCTGAAAGAGGGACAGCTATACGGTGCAATAGTGTACATTTGTGATAATCACAGTAAATAAAATATTGTCGTACCTCCATGATATGTTCCAGTACTGTGCGTGAAAGTTTTTTATATGTGGTTTTATGGAAACAACACTCTGCCTAAAGCTGCCTGCTGATCTAAATTACTGCTCAATCTACTCGACGAATGAGCATAAATCTGTCCAAAGCAAACTACGTTTAGCAATTATTAAAATAGCTAAAGTTAATTGTACGATGGTAGCCAATATTAACTATTAACGGCAATAAGTAAATTATTAAATATTAAAAGACTTTTAATAAAAGATTAAGCTATTGTTTTGGTTGCTTTCTTCAAATTTATCTCTGAAGTCTAGGAAGAGAAAATTACTAAGGGAGATAGCTGTCTTTTGAGAGCTGCACCTCTTAAGTAAGGGCAAGATGTATATTCTATAAACCAAATTACACGCATAAATCAATCAACATAATAAAGGGAATTAAAAGTGTTTGGGGGACAATGACTGCAATATCTAAGTTCTTGTAGCATGTATCCATGATAGCTAAAGAGGAAACCTGTGAAATTATTCATCTTTAAGTATCAAAGTAGAAAGTACAAACTGAAGAGCGGAACCTTTAGCACACAAATCATGATCCATGTATGGCGCATATAACCTTTGTGCCTTTGCTTTGTTTATTTTTCAGGCACTGTGAACAATGTCAACCAAACGTTTGGTAGGCAACGAGACTGTAGACGTTCTATTTTTTCCAGTGCTTTAAGGACGCCGTACTTTAAACAAAACTTAAGCCTTTATTTTTTCTCAATATAACTTTAGACAATAGTTACTAACAGTCACAAACCAATGTGTGACGTCAGGGCATAAGCTCAATGATGACTACCAGTCAGATATTTGTAATGTATGACGCTTCAGCTAACACTCTTAAGTGTTTACCCAGGTTACAAAATCTTAGTTAATGAATATAAATGAAATGTCCGTCTGCGATATGTTTTCTTTCATAGAATAAAGCATATCAATTACGATAATGCATATATACACGATATCGAGTACAAACACTTTTCATCGTGAAAAGTTTATAACTAAAATGGGCCTTTCCTTAGAGTACTTTTATTTCTATTATCGGTTAGGTGCATGACCAAAGTTTTCCATGATAAAGCTGCACTCAATATTTCAGATATTTAATGATTCTCTAAACTTGAAACATTACTGAAAGTGTATAAACAAGAGTTTGGCTGGTTAAATTATTTGCAAATAAGATTTGATATTTAAGTATAGTTACATTACTGAGAGAGTGAATACTATTCTGTGAATTAGCGTCAAATATTTAATACAAACTTTTGTCAAAATTTATTTTTTACACCAAATGAAGTTGTCCTTACCTTTGTAAACAAGCTCTGTGTCATTGTCTCGACATGTCGACTTTCCCCATCTCACATAAGTTGAGGCGTATCCTAGATATGAAATATAACTTAATCAGTTAAAATGTTTGGTGGTGTACTACGGTATTAAGTGCCGAGAGAATGGGAGTGTAGTACTTTGCCAAGAATTGCACTAGGTCTCCTTTTCAAAACATTTCTCCCAATGCAATTGGCAGCTTTTATATGACATTAAAAAGGAAATAAGTATTAACCAGTATATATATATATATATATATATATATATATATATATATATATATATA
>JAECUM010009617.1:0-134211 GCA_016617855.1 Megalonaias nervosa | reverse complement strand
CTGAATTCAGTTGCAATAAAGTTTACTACATAAGAGAAAATATGACTTGACTGTAATATGTGAAATGTAAACTCTTGCTTGATTTACACTTCAACTATAGCATAATACTTATTTGAATTGATATAAATGGAAATAAACTAGCTGTCATGTCGGTGAGGACAACACACACAATGACTTAAACAACCAGTAAATTATAAAATGGAAACATAAATAAACTATGTTTCTACAGATCGTTAGATTAATCGAGAAATGTTGAATTGAATTTACAATGTCAGATCAGTGAGGAAAAGCACTCACAATGACTTAGATAAATAGTAAATTATAAAATAGAAACATAATGTTTTATAGATGGCTAGATTAATCAAGTATTGTTGAATTGAATTTAGAATGTAAAGTCGGTGAGGAAAAGCACTCACAATGACTTGGTCTATTTACCTAAGAACATTGTTGGACCTATAATTTAAGAAAATGAATTATCTATTTGCAGAGTAAAGAAATTTCTCTGTATGCATTCAGCTTTATAAAAATAATTAAATAAGAAAATTAATACATAAATAATGAAAGTATTGACCTGTGAGGACAACACTCACTTGACCATATAAAAGAGTTTCAAATAACAAATGATATAACAATATCTAGTTTTCTTGTAAAATAAATTAGAAATGAATAGAATTCATATAATTTGAAAGAGAGAAAAGAATGAAAAATTCCATAAATATTGCTTTGTGCTTAAATAAACATTAAAGAAAAATATATTATCTAAAATATTGCCTAAAATAACAACTCTATAATAAACTAAACAAAAAAAATAAACAAAAATAAAAACTCACAATAACTGTGATGTGCCCAGATTGAGAGCTGCTGCTAGCTGACTGATTTCCCACAAGCAGCCCACAATGACATATACTCCAAACAAAACCCACAACCAACAGCGCCCACAAAACCCACAAAATATAAAAATGTCTATTTATCCATCAATCTATCTGCATACATACATACATACATACATACATACATACATACATACAAACAATTAAGAATTTTAAATTTTATTAGTTCATGGAAGTGAATGATCACATTAAATAATTGGCAACCAAACAAAGCAAACTTAGTATCAGTTAAATTAACGGCAAACACACTGTGAATTTTACTTTAAAACGACGCAGCTGATCTTCTTAGATTGTGTCCGAAAACATAAGATGTACAAAAAAATTATAGCAGAGCAACATCCGAAAATTACAAGGCATTTAAATATTATATTTTTTTAAAAAAAACTGTGTCCGAAAACAAACAGTGTCCAGAAACATGCAGTAAATACAGTATCTGCAATGGGGGTAAAACATAGGCTCCACATGCAGAGTGAGTAGCCTGAATGATTGATATGCAGACAACCTGCTTATTTTATTTATACAAGTAATGTTCACAAGACATAAAGTATTTTAAGGCAGTGTTTAGAGGAAGTAGCAGGAATTTTCAGTTCAAAGTGGTTTGGAAAATAACAATAACTGCAGGTAAAATGAACACAAACATGTACATTGTGACAGACTGAGCATGAATTCAAACAATGACTTGTGTGCCTCAGAGCCCAGCAATTTCCTCAGCCCCAATATACAGTTGGCTAGTAATAGCTGATATAAATAATTATTGAACAGTTTTGTCATAGCTCGATTTTGATAGGTTAGTAGTGACCTCTTTTGCCAAAGGTGAGCAGTATGTTGACCTCATAAATACATTAATAACCAATTTCTTGCCTCATGTTTCAATGAGGTCTGTCTTAATAGGTCTTAAAGTGAGTCAATATTCAAAGTCAATTCAGATTGGCATTTGACTAATAATAATAATAATAATAATAATAACAACAGAAATAATAATAGTAATAATGTGGATTTAGTACAGGTCCTAATCAGTATAAGCTCTGAACACTTTACAATATTAGATAATACATAGAAATATATATACTGACAAGATTAAGAACAGAAAACTATGAGATTACAAAAGTGGTAAACAATGCTGACAATAAGAAAGTAACTATTAAGTGGTTATGTCTGTTCTTGGAGTCGTAATAGACAAGTTTTAAGAGCACTCATGAAAGCATTCCCAGTTACCTTGTTTCTAAGATCTCTTTGCAATTTGTTCTACATAGCTGGGCCCTAGGTATGCAAAAGAACATTGTCCATATGACTTCATGTAACTCAGGGGGATCAATGAGAATGCGAGTGTCACAAGAGAAGCATAAGCTTCTAGTTGAGGTGTACACCTGGGTGAGGTCAGATAGGTATAATAAACTGGAGCCAGGCATTTTTTTTTTTGTTTTGTTTTTTGACAGCAGTTTGCTATGGCAGACATCGTGCCTGCACACAGTGAGCATGTACAACTGACTGAAACTCCAAAAGAGTTTGCAGCTTAAGTCTGAAGAGACATGAGGGTCAATTATGTTCTCCTGATAGGTATCCAAGTAGATACTAATACCCAGGCCCTACTACTTGATCACCACCACCAGATGCAACAATGCAATAAGCAAAGAGAGGTAAGAATACAAAGTGTATAGAAATCACAATACATTCCCTCTCCGAGAACTCAAGACCAGAAGTCTGTTCAAATTTGTATATTCTGTGATTAACAAATAAAAATGACATGTAGATGTATCTCCCTCTAACACATAGAACTAGAATATCCTACTTATGTAAACAATATTATCTAACTTGAAACATCATGATACATAGCATCATAGTCTTTATGCTCCCTACTTATGACCCAAAATGACCTGTGTTGATCCCAGTGTGAGTCCTACTTGAGAGATGAAATGACCCGAGGTGATCTCGAAGGTCTGAACCAATCTGATCTCAGTGCAATTCCTAAACAACCTGGGGGTGATCCCAAGGTGTGTACTTGTGTGATCCCCATGTAATTCCTACCTGAGAGTTGAAATGACCTGAGGTGATCTCAAAGGTCTGTGCCAGGGTGTAACTCAAGAGCCAAAACAACCTGAGGTGATCTCAAAGGTCTGGACTGGGGTGATCCCAGTGTAATTCCTACTTAAGAGCTGGAACAACCTGGGGCAATCCCAGTGTAATTCCTACTTGAGAGCTGAAATGACCGGAAGTGATCCTAACATTCTGTACTGGGGTGATCCCAGTATAATTCCTACTTAACCCTTTCACCACTAAGTAACTACAAGGGAAAGACTACCATTCAACACTAAGTAACTTTCACGATTTTAATAAATGTAGGCAACATATTTTCAATGACTTGTATAAATTTCATTTCTTGTGATAGGAATACATATTTGGTACCATTGTAAAGAAGACAAATTCAGGTTTCTGAAAATATTCTCATAAGCAAGTTTAGTCTCACACAGATGATTATACAGGTAAATCAAAAGGTAAGTTAAAGGTAAATTTCACTGTATTCTCTATCAAATGTTGAATAAAGTGTTTAAAGAGTAATATGTGGTCTGTTTTTGATCCATTGTGGTGTTCTTACAAATCATGGCTCGAATAAATGCAAAATTATCTCAAAATTTAATCAAATCCAAAGGTGTATTAATGATATTTCTACAGGTATTTAAAACCTGAAGTATACAAGGTTTTATGTTCATTTCAATGGAAATAAATATGAAATAAAATACATGTTTTGACTGTTGACCAGATTAATTTAGCAAAACTCCAAAGCAGTTCTTTGGCAAACACATCATTTACATGTACATGCACACCTGTGCAGGCACAAATATCATTGGCAGAAGTATACTTTTGTGTGATAGTCACGGAAGCAAGTGCTGCGAGCATTGCAGCACAGGGGAACATCACACTTTTCTCACAAGCCATTGTTGTTTTGGTCCTTTTGTAAGGGTTATCCCTCAATGATGTACCAGGGTTTCTTGCCAAATAATTGCGATGTTTCTTGTTACATACAGTCCACAATCTGTCTGATCCTCCTGCACTTGTTGGCCAATGGCCTTTGTCATCAAGTCTACTGTCATTGTTGCTTTCACTTCTGGAACGCTTGAAAGGGCGTTTGGATCTGAATGTTCCAATAAGTGCATGAGCAACATCAAGATGAAAAGACAGCAAGTCCCGTTTCCTTTTATTAGGAGGATTATGATCAATGACAGTTCCCTCAATGACATAGGCATTGTACAATGACAGCTCCCGCAACTTCGCTTCTATTTTTCGGTACCACCGCATGGACTTCTTGGAACGATTTATCCTTGTATTCTGCTCAAGCCTGTCTACTCCTCCCATGTACTGTGCATAGGCAAGCACAGTTGGTGTTGCTGGAAGCTCGTTCTCAGTCCCATCTTTGTTTCTCTGTGCTGTGGTCAAATCAGGTTCAACAGGTGCATGGAAAGATGACAGGTAGTATACAATTCTGTTGTCCTTCCAACAAGATGCAAGTAATGGACCACACGAGCCAGTCTGATGATCCTCTGGCTAGGCGTCTTGCTACTGCATTTGACAAGACTAAGTCCTTTGGATATCCCTTTCGATTTGTGCGCACTGTGCCACAAAGGTAGGTATTTATGCAATAAAGGTAATCTGCTAACTGAGGACTGGTGTAAAAATTGTCAGTGTAGATGACATAGCCTTTCATTTGCAAAGGTCTTGTTAGTTCAATAACTACTCTAGCTGCCAAACCTAGATTTCTGTTCACAAGAGTTCCATTTTTCCCAAGGTAGACCTCAAAATTGTAGCAATATGCTGACACTGCATCTTCAACCACCCATAACTTGATGCCAAACATGACAGGTTTGTCTTTCATGTATTGCTTGATTCCAAGTCTACCTTTAAATGGTACCATGGCTTCATCCACAGATATTTCTCTGCTTGGAACATATTCTGACTTGAATTGCCGACAACAGTGGTCTAATATGAATCTTATTTTGTGCAGTTTGTCACCTTGAAGATTTTGACTGGTATCATCACTGAAATGCAGGTAGCGTTTTACCTGGACAAACCTGTCACGTGACATAATTTCTCCAAAATTTGATCCAACAAGCCAGAATTTCTCACATTTCATCCAATACAGTTCATCTCTGTCAAATTTCATAACTTCCATCAATATCAAGAGGCCAAAGAATGCTTTTATTTCTGATAATGTGACATCAGTCCAAACACCTTTGTGTTGATCTGGGCCAGTCTCTCGCTTCAGGTGTGCATTGGTAATTGTAAATCCTGCTATTTCTGAAAACACATAGTCGTTATAAAATAGCTGAAAATATTCAAGGGGTGTTCCTGATCCATCAAATACTCATGTTGGACCTACACGTTCGGAAAATGTGTGAATATTACGATCCGATGGAGATTTTGTCCACTGACAAAATTCAGGTGTCTCATACACATCGGCCAGTTCAAAACCTTCAAATTCCTCATCATCATCACTATCGCCAACAATATCACACCATTCTTGTCATACACGTTCCCTCTCTTCTTGATTTATCTTTACAAGATCAAAATTCCCGATATTTTCAATTATTTCGTCCCTAGATAATTCCGATTCATCATCAGACGAGTCCGCCATTTTGGATGCACTTAGGCAACTTTGAAGATTTCCATTTATAGATTGGAAAATCCCCCTTTCTTCTAAAGAACCTACCTTAAAGTCAGAATGTATCCAATTAGTATGCAAATGAATCAGTGTACGAATTAAATATTTACTATGGGGAATCCCAGACAATGACCAATCTGAGAATTTATCACCAAAACGAGACAGGTATGTGAGACCGGAATACCGGTCTACAGTGTTGAGCAGGGGTTATTGTTCCTGGACCGCTTTACCGGTCTGTAGTGTTGAAAGGGTTAAGAGTCATAATGACCTGGAGTGATCCCAACATATGCACTGGGGTGATCCCAGTGTAATTCCTACTTGAGAGCTGGAATGATCTGAAGTAAACTCAAGGTCTTTACTGGGGTGATCCCAGACAGTCCCTACTGAAGAACAGAGCTGAATCCATGACAATACAGTGGTTATGTTGTGGATGGCACTTAATGGATGTACGGTGCGACCCTAGCACATCATCAATGACCAAGACACGAACATCTGGCAGTTGTGAATGTGCATGCCCCAATAACATGCTTCCCACATATCACTATTTCTAGAGTCAACCAAGGAACAACACTCTCTGTTAAAGTTACCACTGCATTAACTGTGTCGCTTTCACAAAATTAATCATGGAACTGAGCTTCTCATTGCACACGTGCGAAATAGTCTGTTTCGAGAATTGGTTGAAAAGTGTTGTTGTTAAATTCCAGGAATAAACTAATCATACTAGATTTTATATGCATCCCGCATATCACCATTTCCAGAGTCAAGCAAGGAATGAACACTCTCAGCTAAAGTAACCAACGTGAAAACTGTTACCATCACAAAATTAGGCCTGGACGCAGGCACTTCCAGTTGCACATGCACAAAAATGTTTGTTCTATGAAAGCTATCATTAAATTCCAAGAGTCAACGTTTCAGAGATTTTTTTTTTTTAAATCTGAAATTAATGCTTTCACCAATTGTCCTGTAAAGACAAGCTGGCCAAAGATGGCAAGTGGTCGGTGAGAGAGTGGGTTGATGCGAAATTACTGTTACAGTGACCACACCAAATCCAGTCAGCTATGTTCTATATGTCATTGAAATGTGGAACACTGATGGAAAGTGGCAGTAGATGGCGAGTCTCGGCGAGCAAGAAGGTCAAATATCATTATGGCGACCAATCTTAATCCTGTCAGGCATGTTGCTTATGTCATGTAAATGTAAAACACTGATGGCAGAAGTCACAACTGAATGTGAAGCGCAAACTTGAGAGATCAAAACTGATATACATGAGAAGTTTCTTGTTGTTTAAATGATGTGGAAACCAGCCGACTCCAAGCCAGCACAAATCCAAAAGAATATTTTGATGCCAAGATTCCAACTGCATTGTCTGTACCTTTGAAAAGCCAGAGAAGTGACTGATCACCTGGTACTCTACATGATCATCAAATGTTACACAAGATTATCTACCCTGGTTGGCTTTGAATTCAGCGGCCAATGCCAACCAGTAGGAAAAGTTCTTATCATGTCCACCCCATGTGATTATCCAACAAGCCTCATGAAGGCAGCAAGTAAGGAGGATAATAACAGCCTCTTGCATAATTCCCAGTGTGACTCAAAATTCAAGGTACATGTACAACACCCCTATACAAGTGTTAGCCAATAACTAAGCCTTATAATTCAACATTACATCTGTTTACCACACCAACAATTCCTCCCTTAAAGGTCATTATCAGACAAAGCCCATTGCTAAAAAGGCAATATGTAACTAAAATAACTAAAGATCATCAAGTCGTGCATAAATTAAAATTAATAAATTATCATCATTATCTGCAATATTTCTACTAAAATATTCATGCAGGTTCTGTACACCTTATAGTTGGGAAGGGGTCTACAAAATACTTCAAAAACAGCATTAATATCTTCATTTCAAATATATATTGCCACAATGATTTCTTACATTTTTGTTAAAATGCTGTGTTCCAACAGGATAAAGACAATAAATTGTCCAAACTACACTTAAAAATTAAAGTTTCTCAAGAATATGCATGACCATGTGTAATCTGTGACACTGTAAAGTTAACCAAGAAACTTTCAACTCCATATTTTGTTCATGACAGCTCCATCTGAAATGAAGATAACACAAGCAGACTAAACAGTAACCCTTGTATCTACATACACACTTGTCATCTTAAAGATCACAAAAGAAATACAATGGCATGTGCCTAGATCATAGCAACAGGCTCATAGCAGCAAATGTGATTTTAAAAACTGAATCCTCAGGACAATTGACATGTTGGGGCTTCAGTTACAGGCACAACATTAACATGTGCAACAATGACAAATGCTCAGTCTGAAATTCCATAAACATCTATAAATGGCATCTATAAATTGCAAACTTTCAACCCTGAACCTGTACTCTGGTAATTTAAACTACTAAAACAAAGTTAACAGAAAAGAACCTGTAAACCTTTTTCTTCTTTCAACATTCTACATCTTGAAAATTTTAAAGGATTCATCAATTCTAAACTCAAAGTAAGATCTTTTTAAAAATGGTGAATTTTTCAGGAAATTCTTTCCATACATCCTGATGCCTTAAGCCCACAGAGATAGATACCTGTAAAATAAGAAAAGAACTGATAAGCACTATTAAAAATTGGAACTACATATATGAGACAACTGTAAGATACACATACTTTAATCTTGAACATAATCAGATATTGCTCTAAAATGGTTACCAGTGTTGTAACTGTGTTTCATGTCATGATACCAAAATGTTAATAATAAATGGATGGTCATTAACAAAAGAAAGTTTTATCCAAAGCCAACCAAAGATTCACACTGAAACTAACACATGTGAACTCTAAAAGCCCTGTAGAGCATTCATTATGTAAATTATTCTAGTGAACAAATAAGGAATGAAAAGTAGCAATTATATTATATTATGTATATGCAATGTATATTTTGGAGATGATGAACATACTGTTATGTGTATCTATATTTTTTGTAACGTCTGGTACATGATTTTAATAAGTTTTGTATTTTTTATTAATTGGACAGAATATATTTAGTTAGATTTTTGACTATGTGACCCAAGTCTATGAAGAGCAAAAATTACATAGGATCTATAAATAGATGCCGACGTATGTGTTGACTATTACTAATAATAATCTTAATAATAAGACTTAATGAAAGCTTTGGATTGATTTCCCATTCGCTGATGGAGTTTGGATAGTTCTAAAGTCTTCATTAACTTCCCATTCATTGGGCTAGGTCACATGAATAGGCAATTTCGAGGAAAAATGAGTAGCAAAATCCATCTTGTATGGTATATTATGAAATATTGTCAAAATAGTATACAAAGATGGAACTGAGCAATAAGATTCATTCCTATTTTGGAGTCATCCTCATTTCCTGTGTTCCTGTTGTATATCTGCAGAGGTGCTTTATGTTGTACTTTGATATTATTCAAGAGAAGAAACAATTGTTGGACTGTTCAGTGGTAATAGAAAGAACTCGTTATTTGGGGTACTGTATTGTTGTTGTTGTTGAAGGGGTTTAACACCAATTTTCAGCACAAGATAGGCTATACATGGCAGCCAGTATCAATGGTGAAGGAAGAACCTGGAAAAACCCTGGAAAGAACCACTGACCCACGAGAAGCTACTGGCAAGCTTTCTGACATACCCACACTGGCCGAGCCCGAGACTCAAACCCACGCAGACAACGGTGGGCATTTTACACCGGGTACCATATTTACCATACACGTTGGGACACCGTATTTGTTGGGACAACATAAATTAAGTTTTAAATTAATTTTTTGTGCACTGTATGTTCTGGGACACATCGTTTTTTGAGTCTTAAGCTGTGGGACAAGTTTGAAATCATTCGAAAATTACATGTCGGAAAAATGTACTCCAGTTGAAATTTTATTTTAAAAAATATAAAACTGTGTACTTGAGATAAAACTCTTTAATCCACTGCAGCATTATCTCATCAACACAACCATTCTCCTGCACACGTATGATCCATCCCTTCGGTGCGTATTATTTTTAGCTTTTTCATACCATGAAAATTTATCATTAGAACAACACATCACCTGAAGCAGAAACTGCAAGGACTAAAGTCAAATTATTTTCAAATCTGTACCAGTCATGCTAATTCTCACACATTTGACACCCATCTTATCGTCAGCCCATCCAGGAATGAGATCAAAGTACACAATAATTTTATCCATGTTAATGATCATGTTGTCAGCGAAATCATCTGCTTCTCATGTGGCCTTCATGAATTCATCAAATGATTTATTTACTCCAAATCCTCTAGGTGATGCTGGGTCATTGATGTCCATGCACAAAGCACTTTATTGTGTTGCTTTCAAATTTGTTCCATTGTTTTGATTTATTTTCAAAATTCCCATGAATACCATGAAAAGGAACCAAAGTTAGCTTCCACATCTCAGCCATCTTTGTATATTCCAAATATATTTTTAAAAATTGGCACACTTAAAAGAAGCCAAAGTTGGCTTCAGAAGTCAGCTTGCTTTGCAATAAAATAACCTCTGTACTGATATCTTTTTTTTAAAAAAAGCCGGCTTCAAAGAATCCAAAGTCGGCTTCTGAGGTCGCCTTGCTCTGTAATAAAAATAACCTTTCACTTTGATGTCCTGCCAGTAAGTTCAAAGAATGACTTTATTGCTCACTGCCTGTTGTGTTTATTCACCACCCGGGCTTCTATGTGCTTGGCATCAGTAGTTATAATTAATATAAACGGGCACTGATGTCTGCGGGTAAATAGTATACATAGCAATAACTTGCTTTAATGATACTTTTGTAACCCATGCGAAAAGATTGCCACTTGCACTCAAGTGAATGTATTTTTAAATAATTATTTTTATTTGCGAGATACTGTCATATAGTTGACCTGGATATAATTTAATTTTGGTTATTTTGCACCTAACACCATGTCATATGTGAATGACAGTTGTCTTCGAGATATCAGTTAATTAATTCCCTCTCGTCTGTGATTTTGTTGGATCTCAGTATTCAGATGGATAACATATTCAAACCTTTGAGTACAACCAAACACGATTTGTTTCTCAATGTTCGTGACAATGAACAACATGTCATGTGTTATCTGACTTAAGCGATACATGCTACAGCATGGAAGCCTAGGCTACATACCGTATTTACGGCATGTTTTCGGACGGCAACAAATAATTACTTTTTTGTCGTCCAAATACATATTAAATTCTTTAATTAGGTGTCCGAAAACGAACAGGGGAAGATAAATTTTTGCCACCCTCCCCATCTGTAACGAAGTTACCATTAGCTCACATGACTACATGCTGCCATGAAGTAAAACAAGTATTTTGTCTAATACCACAGAAAGGATAATGAATGAAAAACAGGCATTACTTGCCTATTTTGTCTATTTGATACATGTCCATCCACCAGAAAACGCAACCATACATGTATTAGAGCCACGATTGTGTGCGTATTTTCCAAACGAACCACCATATTAGTAATCTTGCAATCCACAGTTTAACCCTCTACTAATCAGTGATCAACAAAATCTACCTTACAATTGTACGCAAGCTTTATGTCTGTGTAATTAAGATATTAATACAAACTAACTAAAAAGATTTTGGAAATATAATTCTGAAGATATATATACAGAAACATTTCAGTATCAAGGGTAGAAATACCGGTACATGTATGATGGCTAATCTTAGAGCACCAAGGGTGAGAGGCTCCATATCGGGTGAGCGTTGGACGCACGCCTACGAAGGGTAAAAATAACAAGCAAGTTGCAATATACGAGTCAGCGTGATTAATATGTTGGTATTTTTTTTTAATAAAGGTGATCTATTTGTTGTGGTTCTCTCTTTTTTTTTTTCCACCTAGCCAACGGTAGCTTCCAAATGAGCAGATCTTGCCAACTCGAAACAATCGACTGCTCAAGATTGTTTTGATGCATGTCGGAGATTTCAAGGTGTCTAGGTGATAATTGTTAATATAATTTGTGGGATTTCTTTGACAGGTGTGTTTGGAAATAAAAGGCAGCCATCTGGAAATAAAAGGCAGCCATCTGGATTTCGCTAGAAGAGCACACAATGTACCGAACATGTAGGACCCACAATCAATATTTGTCATCAACAAAGAGGTTTATTACCTGTAGAACAATAACTACGTTTAAACCGTGGTACATAATGCCTCGGGGATAAGGGGTTTGTTTTGTTGCACGATGCCAATGAATTTACTAATCCATACCGACTCTCTGATATATTGTTTAATGATATAAAGCAGGGTCATGATTTCTAATCAAAGACATAACTGTCACATCTGCTTGAAGTGGTTTCGTGTGTAACGATGTCTACACTGACAACCAATCATATTTTTGTTAGCCACACATACATACATACATACATGCATACATACATACATACATACAATTTAGAATTTTCGATTATATTAGTTCATGGAAGTTCATGATCACATTAAATAACTGTCGACCAAATGAAGCGAACTTTGTATCCGTTAAATTAACGGCAAACACGCTGTGAATTTTACTTTAAAACAACGCAGCAGATCTTCTTAGATTGTGTCCAAAAACATGAATTATAGAAAAAATTATAGCGGAGCAACATCCAAAACTTACAAGGCATTTAAATATTCTATCTGCCAAAAAAAAAACGTTGTCCGAAAACAAACCATGTCCGAAAACATACCGTAAATGCGGTATAGAGTTCATGGATATATTTTACTCTTTAATGCTCATGATGAAACAAAAAGGAATAAATGATAAAAATACAAGGTTAGTTCTTTCTTTTTATTATCAAATGAGCGTTTTGTTTATCTATTTTATTGCAACCGTCAGTGGAGGAGGGCACAAATTCAATACAAATTTATTTCACTTTTTAAGTCTTGGGACATATGACCTAGGTGAAAAAAGTTTCACTGTAAGTTCTGGGACAGGAAAAAAAAATCATTTTATCATGTCCCAATATATACAATAAATATGGTATAATACTATTCCCAAACTTGTGAATTATTTGATGGAATTCTGGATGACGCCATCTTGATAATGACAGAACTTTTCATTCATTTGGGCTTTCACAGAACTTTTGTCAGGACTGTTTAGGATTCACTTCATAATACAGTAAGTTCCTCTCACATTTTCATTGACAACTTTGATAATTAAATTATTTGTTAAGTTTTACAAAACTTAGTTTTGCTTCTTTCTGTTAGTTAGTTTGTGACTATAGAGTCTTTACAATACCAAAACATTGGTGTACTGTCCAAAAGTTTAGAACCTGACATGTACATAGACAAAATCTAAAAATATGAAGTCTACCTCCTACTATGGTATCATCGTGCTTTAATTTTGTGGAGAAAATGAGATTGCAGGATACAAAGCAGAAAGTTGAAATAAGCAGCTACTTGTATACAAGTGTTACATGTAGGCTCGTACAATAGTAACAAGAGAAAAGAGTGAAGTCAACAAGCTTTGTATATTTTAACAAAATAATTTATTTCCCTAGAAAACAATATAAAAATCTGGAAAATAGGACTTACGGTTTGTGAATATAATCCAAAATTTAATCCTAAGAATGAAAAATACAAGTCCTATCACTAAATAGTGCTATTAGAATCCAGGTTCAAATCTTAATGACATTCCAATATGGAAGGCGATGACATCAGATGTGGTCCTTGTACAAATAGCAACAATTCCTCAATTTAATCACAGTTTATGTTTCCGAATAATTCCAGAATAATTTCCACTGAATTTCTTTCTCCCAGAATTTTATAAAACAGTACACTCGTTTGGTTTTCTAGAAAATAAATTATTAAATTTCAAAAACAATTGAACTTCAAAAACAATCTGGCTTCAACAATAAACACCTATCCAGTCTTCAAGGTTTCAAAAATACAACTGATTGACGAGCGCTCAGAAAGGGCATTATATCCACCCAAATTGTCATCCCATTCTCGCGAGATAGATTACGTGGTCTCTTAACACTTGAACAACGCAATAGGAAAAATGTAATTTGTCACGTAGCAAGAAACCCTATCTACTCTCACTCTGAAATAAATTTAAAAATAAAACATTGTTTATTCAGACTAGACGATATGACCTTGGCAATAGCCAATCATTTTCGCGTAGTGTGTATACCAGCGCGAAACTAAAAATAATGCTAATGTAACAATGACAACAGGGTAAAGTTCAAGTAATGTTTTTATCTTTCCACTCCTCATTCCAAACCCCATGAAACCCATCTAGAGCCCAAAACAGCCCCATATCCCACAGTACTATCATCGTCAGTGAAGAGATTCAATGTGTCAGAGTTAACCAGCAATCTGGTAAGAAGAAAGAGCGACCACTGAAATTCTGAAGAAACCTACTCCACAAAATCAAATCAGATTTTACTGCTTTGTTGAGTCGAATGTGGTGTTGGGCATGTGAAACTCGAATTGTGAGACTAATAAGTCGACGAAGGAATGCTTGTCCTGGGAGTACAACGCCACAGGCAAAATTGAGGGTACCAATTATGGACTGGAGATTATGCAGTGTAATCTTTGCTTTCTGCAGGCAGTTTTGTATCAGTTCATGACATGTACCAAGTTTGTCAAGTGGTAGACGCCCTTCCATTAGGTCTGTGTCCAATTCATAACCTAAGAAAGTCATCACAGTGGCAGGGAGGAAGGTTTTATCCTCCGCCACAGGAATGCCAATGTCTTCACAGACCCGTAAGATGTCGTTGAGTTTCTGCAAACATCCATCCTGAGTATTATCTAATATGAGAAAATCATCCAAGACATGAACCATATGATGTATACCCAACTTTTTATTGGCTATCCAGTGCAATGCCCTGCTAAAAGTTTCAAAGATACTACAGCTCGAACTGCAGTCCATCGGCAAACATTTATCAAAATAGAATTTGTTTTTCCATTGAAAACCAAGCAAAGGATATTGTGAAGGCATGACTGGTATGATTCAAAAAGCACTAGCTATATCATTTTAGCCATATAGCACCCTTTTCCTAACTGCTTAATGGAAGAAATAGTATCTTCAACCAAAGCATACTGAACTGACGACTTTTTTGGCAGAATATTATCATTGACATAGTGTCCCTGTGGATGTGACAAGTGGTGAATGAGATGGTAAGTGCCCGGAGTCTTTTTCTCAATCAGGCCTATGGGAGAAATCTGCATTGTCAGAAATGGTCGAGAATGAAAGGGGCTCGCAAATTTGCCAAGTGTCAATTCTTTTTGGATATTTGCGTCCACAACTTCTGGTTGTGCTTCAGCCAATGGCAAGTTGTTACAACCCGATGTCGATACTGACCCCATATGACAGATGTCAAAGCCCCAAGTGAAACCATTGATTAGGTAGTGTATTGTGAGGGGGTCAAACCCTTGTAACCAAAATTGAAGGCGATGTGGTGCAATTGGTGTAGGTAACGACCTACTTGAGTTGTTGGGAGGGGCCTGATGGGGCGCTTTCAAGACCATTTTGTGGGTGGTTTGCTCCCCATTTTGCGCTCCCATGAAAAAGCAAAGGCTTATTTTGCAATTCCAAATTTTGGGAGTAACGTGGCATGACCTTGAAGGGCTGCATTACATTCAGTTTGCATGATATGAATGGGTGGTTCCCAAGACAATTGAAACATTTGTGTTGGAATGAGCAGGCCAAACCAGCTGTACAATTTTTACCTTTGTGATAGGGGAAGCAGACCCCCCTTAGAAACTTAACTCTTGGGGAATTTTGGGGTTGAGATTGCGCAATCCCTTGCAAGTCTAGAACCGACTGCAGGTACAACTCAAGGTGTGTTGTGCCCCATTCAGCTTCATGGTGACTGATCAGTTGATGGAACTGCTCGTCATAGTAACGCCAGTTGGCTTTTTTGTTGGAAAGAGTCATTACTGTTTCCATATGTTGTGACAAACCTGCAACTGATACCGTTTTATTTTCTGCGAGAATTGCTACGAACCTGTTCCAAGCAAAGAGCCACTGAGTAAGGGAAAGAGGGGTTTTCTTATGACTAGGGACCAGTTTAAGTTTGGGAGAAGCCTGGTTAATATCAATTTGCATCTTAAAGGTCTCCTCACTCCTATCAGGAAGAAGCATAGCTAAATCAATGTAATGGCCTTCAACAACTGAGTTGTTTGACCTTTACAGGGATAGCAGCTGTGATCTGAGTGGACACACTAACAAATTTAGATTGGTTTTGATATGGCAGTGCCGACTGACTGGGAACATTTATAGAGGTGCACAAAGTAGCAGTACCTATCAGTGTATCTCCCACCAACGCTGACGTTGCCATCTCTACGGCCTGGTCCACTACCTCATGGTTCTGCTGCTGTGACATAGATGCCCCAGGTGACGGATTGACAGGTGGTTGATGTATCTGTTGCAGGGTGCTGAAAAGCTGGCCAATCGGTCATCCACGTGTGCCTTGATGGTGTCAGTTACATCTCTTGTTATGTTTTTTATCATCTCCACATCAAGTGATGAAGAAGTGCCAGGAGCTGGAGCTGAGGAAGTTCTTCTGTGCCTGACATTCCTGTTGTTTGCCACCTGCTGTACCCCCTTTGAAGCTTTTTGTCGCAGAGGCATTCTTTTGCGTGCAGCGGCCATAGAGTCTACCACCATCTGTACCCCCTTGGAGGCTTTTCTCTCTGGAGCCATTCTGAAAATAAAAATGGGGAACAGAAAGCAGTATTTCCATACTGTGGGAGTAGTAGTGAGATTGTTACATGGTGTACAAATTGCCTAAGTCATGGCCACCAACACCTTAAATAAATGACGTCAACATGAGCAACAAGATACGAGTTAGGAGACACGCCGTGTACTTAGAATTTATAGCATTCAGACCGAAGCCAGTTGCCAAAATCGAGACTTGAATCGCCCAGTAGATACCTGATAACTGTAAAAATAGGGTCAAGAGATCTATGACAAACTTTTGGGAGAGTGAGGTGGTAGTATCCACTCGACAACTTGTAAAAATAGTCAAGTGATAAGTATCCACTTGATAACTTGTAAGAATAGTCAGTGATCTATGATGAACTCGATAACTGGTAGAGTCAAGAGGAAGCATCCACTTGATAACGTGTAAAAATAGTCAAGTGATAAGTATCCACTTGATAACTGGTAGAGTCAAGTGGAAGTATCCACTTGATAACTTGTAAAAATAGTCAAGTGATAAGTATCCACTTGATAACTTGTAATAATAGTTAAATGATCTATGAACTTGATAACTGGTAGAGTCAAGTGTAATTATCCACTTGCTGACTTGTAATAATAGCACGTAGAGTTAAGGTATGGCACAAACTCCAGATATATAGATTCAAGTGATGTACAAAGAACTTTAAAACTGCCAGTCACACGGACCCCCCCCACCCGACAACCTGACACAACATCAAGCAGAACTGTATCTGCAGACAAAGTCAAAACATATAGAAGCAATAG
This sequence comes from Megalonaias nervosa, assembly GCA_016617855.1. Lineage (NCBI taxonomy): Eukaryota > Metazoa > Mollusca > Bivalvia > Unionida > Unionidae > Megalonaias > Megalonaias nervosa. Next base: position 117,219 of record JAECUM010009617.1, on the reverse strand, counting down.
ATGCACACTGAAGACGAAAACTGGTAGAGTGAAGTGGAGATAGTTGGATAAACTTGGCGACTTGTAATTCCAGCATGCAGAGTGTAGCTAAAATGTATGTATTGTGGAACTGAAGAGCCCCGTGTGTACCGATATAGATTATTATCATGCGAAAGTAAAGGAATTAGGCACGTTTAAGGACAAGCTGGAAAACATACCGCAAAGCAGTAATTATATGTAATGTGTTAATATAGAGTGAAATAATGGAGGAAACAGAAGGAAAATTGCAAGGATATTCAAGGAAGAGAAAACAAATACGGAAAACAAATATATGTAGCGAAAAGTTAATTGCTTCAGTCCTCTAATCTAACTTACGAATTTTCTTGCTAGCAGTCATGATTGCACCCCTAAGTGATTTGTACAAATACCATTGCCCTTTGTTTGACAAGTGCACACCCTCCGCCTGGAATTTATCACCACAATCCTTGCTTTCGTTGGGGAAAGGAAATTTACCATTGTGTTCCCAAAATGTGATGTATGGATAGGAAGTGACCTCCGTCCGCAGAATTCTATTCACCGACCGTGCAAGGTCGAGATAATTAAAAGGTGTGTGACCACTATGTATGAAACGCGGAAGCATCTGGCATAATACAATGTGTTTAACCTGGTACTTGCGATGTAATTGTGAAGCAAGTGAAATCAGTTTGAAGGCAAATGCGTGGGGGTCAGTATCAGATTGTATGTCATTGTCGCCCAAAAGCAAACCAACAATATCTGGACAAAGAAAACAAAGGAAGACCTGTCAAACTTCATCCATTTCTCCACTGTTCTTCCTCCAACACCGTGCAACTTCACCACAGCGACGTTTTTTAAATTAAAATGTAAGGTAAGACGATCATCTGTGCCAGAGGCAAGATACCATGATAGCCATTTACAAATAGAATGGCCCGTAATTAGAGCAAGAGGCATATTGAAATTACTAGTGGAAAGCAAATGTGTAAAAAGAAATTTTTTACTCATGTTACAGATACCACCGATGCTTTGAAGTACAGTACCAAATAGTATAGCAACTCATGAAAGTCTACTGTGGGACTTAAATTCCACAAAATTATTTTTTCAAAACAAGTATTGCATCTCTGCTCCTCTGCAGTTCAGTTGAAAGTGACGCTACTTACAATTCACTTATCTGTGCGCAGTTGCAAGCCCCAACACTGATTGGCCAATGAAACCCATGTGACCCCTACGGGGCAATTCAGTTGGCCCTATCGGGCTCAGCTCATTATCATAACAGAGTAAGGTAAAAAGTAGACCCAACCTCATTACACCACCCATAAATGTACATACGCAAGCATAAGTAGTTTTACGTCTTAGATAAACAGAATTACTGAAAAAGAATTTTGAATCCCGTGAAAATAATCATTACAATAAAATGTAATGAAACAAAAATAAAATAATTTTTTTTTTTTTTTTTAAAACACACAAGCAATTTAATTACATATATGTAACACAAGCCACAACTGACCATATTGTTACTAAATAATTGCAGTTGCATCAATTGATAAATGAAGGGAAGACTTCCATTGGTCAGAACATAATCATATGATCAGACCCAATTGTGTTTATTTCTGTATAAACTATACGAAGAACTACTTTATACTAACGTCTATAAATAGAGTCACATGCAAAGTAACTAATGTAAGCACCGAAACTGGAAGGCATACACACTGCACGCCTTTAAAACAAAATAAAAATGGTGGGTTATATTTGATTTAGAAAATTGAATAAATTGATTTGACAGAATATTTGCTGTTTTTCTGAATATAACTAGTTCTTTATTTGACTAGATTTGAAAAGCTGGGAAGCTCAAAATCTGCCAAGAACATTATGGCTACAGCACTTTCACTGCAGCTCATTACAAATAAATTCAAAACTATAGGTAAATGGATATAGGGATTGGGAAGATGGGAGTTCAATGACTAACATTATAACAATTGGATTCACAGTCTTACAATGTGAGACGTCAACTCTGTTAGTTACAATGTGGGGTGGGTGGGAGATCCGCTACACCCCACCCCCGCAATCATAACTGTTTAGTGTCGATGTCTTGCACTGTTTGAATGGCTATTGGACCCCCATCACTATAACCATTAACCGACAGTCTTAATTTCATTTGTAAGTAGCCCCTGTAGGTAACCTAAACTGTTAATCAACAAGAAAATATATTTAAAGATACGAAAATTGGTTACTCATGTGTCTGGACAATAATGATTCACAAGTCACAATGAACTCATGATAGCATCAAATCCAAGAGTCATCCATATGTCAAACAAATTGACACATCCTTTGCTTTGGATATTGAACTTCTACTCAGAAAACACATGCCAATTTAGATAAAAGATTAAGACCATGCTGTGGAATGTTCAAAACCTTAGATAGCCTACCATTGGTAGAATTTTCTGTTTGATAAATAGCTACATAGCAGGCGCCTCAACAAGAATTCATACACTTACACAGGCTCTGAAACTGATAGGAAATATCTTTAAAAAAACAAAATAACAATAAAAAGTAAATAAAATTATAAATAATTACAATTTAAGAGTTTAACATTTTTTCCAAGTTTATCGTGGTATAAACTGTCAGTTGCAGACTCACACAACTTATATAACTCACTTCAGGCATATTTGATGTGTGATTCGGCAACTGACAGTTTATACCACAATAAACTCAGAAAAAACAACATTAAACTCTCAAATAATTGCATGGTTATGACCACCTCAAATGAAAATAAGAAGTGTCACTATAAGTTACCTATTAAGAATCTGAAGCATCAATGAAAAAAAAAAAAACGTGACACATTTGGATTTAGATCACCTAAAGTTGCTTTTTAACTAGGTATACATGGTGTCATTTCAATGTAGAAATAACTGCAAGATTAAGTGAATAATTATCTATTACTCACCAACTCATTGGTTTTAAGATAAATTTCTTAATTTTTGTTCTTGAACTTTAACTTCCTTTCCGTATATTGCCATTTATTACAATAGTTCCAATATTTCTTTTAAACTGTGTCAGTATTTACACATAAATAATGCAACTGAAGCCATGAAACTAGTAAATTTAAAGTGTCACATAAGACACTTCACACATATAATGTTACAGCCAATGTTATTATGCTCTACACTGCTCCATTCCAAAAGAATCATCAATTAGATTTTTCTTCTAATAACCGTTAAATATAAAAAAAATTGTGAAGCTGAATTGCAAAACATCGGAATTATCTACTGGAATTGGATTTGGAATAATTGTTTGTTGGAGTTAAAATCTCCAATGGAGACTTCATTACAGGTATTTGTTTGTGTCAGCAAAAAAAAAAAATAAAAACAAAAAAATAAAAAACCATAAAGAAAAAATAACTGGCTAACACCCATTCAATCTTCAACCAGTTAACAAGTAACTAATGTAAAATCTGCCCCATTGCAAATTCAGTGCGCATCAGTCAACTTGTGTTAACTGGAAGAAGAGAAGTATGTGTTGTTATAATGGTTTTTCGCCGAAAGAAACAAGTGTCTACCGCAACCACATTCACAATAAATAAACAGAATTTTAGTTGTCTTTTATTGCTTTTTGATAAGCTTGCTGAAAACATAACAGGACTTACCTCTATGGGGATCACATTATTTCTCCAGGCTGTCCTTTCTCACCCAAATACCAACTTCTTTCATGGTCTGAATACATGTATAACCGCCATTACTGTCACTATCTGGCTACACCTGGTTCTTTTCGCAGCGCGCATTGTATCAGATCCAAATGATGCAAACCTCATCTCACCAGACTAAAAATAACATGGCCGCAGAATTTATGCTTTCATTTTGTAAGGAGATTTATTCGGAAATCTCTTAGTTTTCCTAAGGTTAAGAAAATCAAGACACAAATTTTCACTTTGTTTTTTATGAATAACAATACATTGCAGTGTCATGTGCTAGGCTTTCCCTGACCTATTTATAGCTGACCAATGAGAATGTTTTATACTATCTGTTCAATCCAAGTGATTGAAATAAGATAACCTTGACTGGCAACAGTCTTTATCAGTGAAATACAGTGTGCAAAAAATAAAATACGAATTTGATGACTGAATTTGTAAAATGGAAGTTTGTGATTACATTTAGCTTGCACTTTTAAACAGACCATCAAAGACATTTATTCCATAAACCATTAGAGGCAATTTTATTGAATAAACAACTTGGAACAGAAGCAATTTTGAAATCAAACTAACCTGGCAAATATTTTTTTTAAACTGCCATTCCCAGGTCCTATCTAAGTTTTAATGAAACAGCCCTGAGCATTTGGATTGACTCAACAAATATGTTTATGGCAAGCACCCAAACTATCCATGCTGCAACCTCCAAATATTCTGGTCAGAACTTGATAAATTTAACTCACAATCAGTTCAGTTACGACTCAATTACATAACTGTTTCTGGTGTCAAGTGGTGATTGAAAGTTCCCGGATTTTTCCACACTTTCATCAATATTTTCAAAATTCAGGGACTTTCAACAGTCACGAAAAAATTATCATTTCTCCCAACTTTTCCTATTTTCCCGGTAGCATGGGGACCCTGAACACAGTATATTTCAATGAAAATATCATTATTAAAGAAGCACAATATATTCCCAATAAAAAGTATGTGGGACAAAATGTCTCGTTCACATCATCTTCAATGAAAATAGTGTTTGGGTCGAAATGTCCTTGGTCAAACTGGTTTTGAGTCAAAAAGACCTGGAGCCTTCTCATTACATGTGTGCTCTTGATAGTGTTTTGATGAATGAGGGACACAACTGGGAATCATACTGACAGTCATGCATACTAATGTCTGCAGCAAATGACAATGATCTTGATGTTTATAAGTTTCAGCTCAATCCATCACAAATTGCAACTGTACTTGTGCATACAACATACTTCTAGATGGACTATAACAACTGAGGGATGAAAACTTTATCACAAAAAAAATGCATAATGACAAAAATGTTTTCTTACAATTATAGCATCATCAAAACAGCAGGAAAGTGACAAACAACAGGACTCTATTGTACTGCCCATGGCTGAAGAAAAAAAAAGTTAATTTTCTTGATGACATTGAAGATATCAATGATCCAAATGCATAGGAAGAATAGTTAGAAGATTTTAGACCCAGCAGGGGATGCCTCTGGGGAAAACAGAATTAGAGATGCAGCATTTCTTTCCAGTTCAAGTGAAAAATATACTAAATGTATTTTATACTTTGATGGAAGAAAAAGAGTCCCACTCATTCTCCAAATAAAATGAATTGGTATTGTGAGAGTGTTTATGCACTCTGCTGCAGTTTCAACTGTGTTTTTAAACATTAACTCTTGTTTTAAACCAAGAGTCATGGAGCTCAGCACCTTTTGCTCCACAGAATACACAAAAAAACTACCAGAAAATGTGATAAAAATAATAAGGAACTGACAGAAATGACATCATTTCTTTATCTCAAAAGTGTTCAAGTCTTCTAAACTAAAACAAATCACACCACAGAAGCATACTTTTATTGACAGAAGTCCTACATCAAGCGCTTCAGCTACCATGGAACAGTTCAAAACCTGCGCTGCTTTAAGCAAGTAGTCATCACTCAAGCACGAGGATAGTAGTCCCATCCTGAATCAAGATAAAAATGTACCATTAGGGACAAACTCATGTCAACCAGCTACAAGATATTATTTTCAAAAGAGAAAGACTAACTTTGTACATATACTGCCAAAAGTCAATGGATTCAGAATATTTATCTAGTTGGTACCATTGCAGAAATTATGTAAGGTCGATCTCAAAATTATTCCACTGAATTCTGACTACCTGGAAATGCTAGAGATGTCAATCGAACTGGATACTAATTTTCACTAAAAAGTTTCAACAATTCTGCAAAATTAAAAATGGATTGCATCTCAAATGCCTTCCTCATACCTCTCCTTTTTATTAATACAAAACATTTAACAACTAAAAAGACTGACCATCATAAAGGATCCTTCACTGAAGCATAATGGAAAGAATGGTACATTATATGCCCATCCCATGTTTAATAGTTCCCTAATGGCATGTTATACATGCCAATCCCCCGAGAGGAATAGGTGTAATTATGGCTATTGTAAGTGGCAAAAAAGTGTAATTTGGGCATCAAAGGACTGTAATCTATATATTACATGCCAGAATTACAGCACATATTCAAAAATACAATTGTTTTGGCAACATGGGTCTGCAGCTGATAAAAATTCTGGTCACAAAGGGCAAAATCCATATGGATTCGAACCAGAATACAAACACAAAATATTCTGAGAAATTATTATACTCAGCACTCACTAGCATACATGTGTAATTTTCACTGAATGATCGTGAACTGGAATTCTGCAATGAGCACAGTCATGCTCTCTGAGTGCTGCATTACATTACTAAAATATCTTTCTTTTAAAGTTTGTAAAGCGGTGTTGATTTGTCCTTTTTCTGATCTGACATGTTTTGAGGTTTGAAAAGAACCATCTGCTCTAACATTTTCTGTCAAATAACATCCACAACTCACACCAGAAAGTGTTTCACTACAGAACTGGCGCCATTTTCTTTAAAAATACAGACCAGTCTGCTAACTGATTTGCTTATCAATATTAATGAATCTGTGAGGAAAAGTTCATATTTGAAAAACCTGTCTGTTTTCTTGGAAATAGGTCATGTACAGTTGCCATAAATAACAAACAAGGGAAGTACTCTTAGACTATTCTTACACAGCAGTCATCTTTTTAAGAATATTCTCAAACTTACTGCTTTATTTTTATTTTGTAATGTACTAAAAAAAGCATAATTCATATATAGGCAAGCGCAAGATGTAATTTGGTGAAAAAAAGCATCATGATTATGCCAGAAACATAATGGTCGGCATGTATGACATGCATTTGTAAGGTATGGTTGCATGAAGATTACTAACCATCACATCTCTATGAACTGGGCTTTTGGTCATGTTATATCTATTTAAATTAAACTTTACTGTGCAGAAACCATTATTTTTTTATTAGATTTCCCATGACCTTGACTTTAGACCTCTATTCCCCAAAACCTACAGGTTTCCTTCTCACTGTGCAAGCCAATCACAAATTTGATCCCAGTACAAATTAGGTTGTATATGCTCCATTATTACATGGAAAATAAAGATTGTTACTATGAATTGTCATGGATCATGGGATCCAGTTAAGAGAATTAATGTTTTGAGGTTATGTACTTCAAGATACCAACTTTATTCTGAAATGGAACAAATGCATAAGATCAGCTTAGACTATGACTGTTTTCAAATCCTTTTCCTCCAACTTAAAAGTAGTGTAAATTTTACTAAATAATAATCTTCAATCACCATATAAAGAATGACCAAAGATTATACTGGCAATAATATATTTTCGACATATCAACACAAAATTATACATATACTCTAATATTATCTATGTACAAAACCATAATTATCCAAATTTTCACTTGGAATGAAGATAAAGGACATAAGAAATAATTATGTCATTACAGGGGTTGATTTTAATTCAGTCATGGACCTAGCATTTGACACCTACAATTATACCGTTACAAATAACTATAGCAGGAAACATGTTTCTTCATGCACGAACAGAACACAGACTGGTTGCAATTTGGTGAGAAATCTTAGTACAAAAAAAATATAAAAGAAATATAGGTAATGCAATTAAGTAAGCCAGGCAAGACATTTTTTCTATTTCAGAAAACCTATCTACAGTGATGGAGAAACTGTTATAGAACCTGGCCACAGAAATGACCTGGCTATTTCCTTTGGAAAAGGAGTTATTCATTGGGATTGACACTCCACCGTCCAAAAAGAATTTCCAGGAATTTGAACACATTTCTTTACTCAACTGCTGAATTTTGAAACTCAATTTTATAGTCATAACAAACTTTTCAAACTGACCGTTGTGGTAACCAGACTGGATGACAGATCACAACCATTTTCATTTAAGATCAACTAGACATCTCAGGATGTCTTTTAGTGAAATTCGCATGCTGATATAACCATCCAATGAGGTAAGCAGGTTGTGGTTTTGTGAGTTCAACACTGTTTTTCAGCACATGATGGGTTACACATGGCAGTCAGTGTATCTGGTGGAGGAAGAACCCTGCAAACAGCCAGAGAAGAACCACTGATCCATGGGAAGCTACTGGCAAGCTTTCTCACATACTCACATTGGCTGAGCCCAAGATTCAAATTCATGTGGACCAAGGTGAGATGTCAGTGATCTGTGCCTTAGACCACTCTACCACCAAGGGCCCCAGGTGGAGTGACAATAACAAATCCATAAATACAATTACCAGCAGCACGCATGAGCAATATGTGTGGGGATGTCCTGCAGGAGCAATCAAGAATTCAGGAATCTTCTGTTTCACCCTAATGGGAGGATGTAAATTTTGTCATTCTGTTGGGGGTTTTTCCTCCTGAAACATCATAAATACTGGCAGACTAAAGCATTTCTTCCAGCAAGCAATAACAATGATCGAATAATTTTGTTTATGGAAGATACAGAAGGGAAAATATTTAAAAAATTGGTCCCTTTTTGTGAGAGGCTAAGAACTCTCTTGATGGTAAGGACAATTCACCAGGAAATTGGCCACCGAAAAATCTGAGGAAACCTTGAGAGGTAGAAAGAGGTAATTCTGATCCTCCCTTCTTTCTTTTGAGAAAAGTCCCAAAAATTTTAAGGCCCCAACTTGGCAAGCAGCTGAACTTGTCCATTATCCCTAGTACAAAAATGACTCAGACAGAGAATCTGAACAGGAATTGGAGCTACAGAAGGTAGGTAATTCTTAGCAAGAAACCCAGGTTGGCAATGAAGAGAAATTAAGTCATAGTTACCACTGAATCGTCAACAACCCTTTCCTGCTGATGAGGCATGAAGCTCATTCTTTCTTTGCTGAAGATAAGGAAAGCAAGAAGACTGTCTTCAGGGAAACATTCTCGAAGGAAAGTTCACTCAAAGGTTTGCAAGGGGATTTAGAAAACATACAAAGAAAACACGAAAGTTGCCATTTAGGTATTAATGAGCAAGACAAAAAAGTACAAAATACATGATGAGATCAGAAAGACGAGTGTCTGACAAATGGCAGCATCACTAAAGAACTTTAGAGTGTTAGAAAGGACTGCCAATGGGTCCAGGAGGTCACATAACCATGATCATTGTGGCTACTGGGAGGCTATAAGGATGATGTGAGATGTGGAGATCACAGCAGGATTATGTTAAAAGATGTGACAACATAATCATCCACACAAATGATCAAACTAAAGACTGAACACACCCATTGCTCAGGCTCTCTGATCTGGCACATGAAAGATATTGAAGGACCTTCCTATTTAATCTAATAGCAAACAAGTCACGAATGGTCTCTCACCCCTCCCATCCCCAAAAGGCCCCATCTGGACAGGTTGCGCACTTAAATATCCCTTCAGAATATGGCAGACCCTGAGAATGATCTCCAAGAAGACTGGTGATCAGAGGTTTCAAATTCCATGCAAAATAAAGGATGCCTGAATTATGATACTACTGATGTGTTGACTGAGGCAAACATAACACAACAGGGTCTTATAAAGTTGACACACCTCCGTGGAGCAAGGAACACAACTGACTGCTTATATGAAGATCTGCTTCTTTAGGAGACAAAAGTTTCTGAAAAACTAGTTCTTCTGGCTCCAGGTGAGCAGCCCATCTTAAATCTGATGCATCTGTGAACAGGAAGGAGTGGGGTCATGACTGGGAATACAGACTGTAGAAACAAATCCTGATTTCGATCCCAGCAGAGATGCCCCCAGAATTTTATCATGGGGGGAGGGATCTCTCCCCTCATCACAAAATAAGGGGAGAGTAGAACAAAAATGAAGGAGAGGAGGAAATATAGTTCAATATTTGCATAAAACACATGTCAAGTTGAATTTTTCTTTCTTCCTGCTCCACTGTAAGACCACCATTTAAATCAAAATCTTAAATAGAGTTTATCCTCTAGATGTGCAAGCACTAATATGGTATTCTGTTATGTTTTCAGCTGTGAATAGGCACACGGATCCTGGCCTGTTGGTAATAATCCAGGCAATAAAACCTCTTAATGCTGAGTGCCTAGCAAGGCAGCTGTTAGTACCTTTCTTATAAGTCTTTGGTATGAATCGGTTGGGTTTCAAACCCATGACCTCCCACATCTGAGGTGGACACTCTAGTCACAAGGGCACTGGAATAGTCCTACAAATATGAATGTTATATATTGTTCAGATATCAAGGATGGACATCATAGAATTGTCAGTTCACTTTTCCACTCATTCTTAAATTTTCTAACAAATTTCGGAGATTGACACTCCTCCTCCTCAGAGCTGCCATTATCTTTCTGTTCCTTTCAAGTCTGAAGGTCAGAAGATTCATCACTGGCAGGTCGTTTCTGAGATTGGGACAGAACAGAAAATATACTTCTTTGTGCTGCAGTGATTTTAAAGTTCAGATGTATGCACAGTGTGCTATGTCCGTTCAATTTGTTTTCATTGATCCATTAATTAAAATGCTCATGGTTTTAAACAATTTGCCAATTGAAGCAAATTAAAACGCTCAAGGTTTTAAACAATTTGCTAACTGAAGCAAATTAATCGGCAATAAAATATAATCCCACACTCAAAACTGGTATCGCTAGAAGCCATATTTTCCCATTTTGTCTAACTGATTATAATTTAAAAAGCAATCAAACAAAATGCAGATATTTTATCAGAAATGAATCCAGTGAAATCATAAATGATTCCAAAGTTTCAAACATTCTACCAAATGAAGCAAATTAATTACCATTAAAATTATTCAAGTTAGTCCACACCCTGACAACAAGCCTCGCGAGCTGTCATATGCTTCAGTTCTGAACAGCTGATTATAATTTTATGTCCAAACATACCAATTCTGATATGTGATCAAAAGGCAGTCCATTTGTGCCATAATTGTTTCCTCTTTCTCTATAATAAACTTCAAACAAAATCTCAAAACAATTCAACCGAATTCAGTTGCACCTATAGTAAGCAGCGGCTCCACCCAGTTCATATATATCTTCCACTGGTACAGTATTATTCACAGTCAAGTTGTTAATTTATTTATGACATATTCGACTAAACAATACAAGTATATTTTACATAGTCTTGTTGTTAATGTAGACCAGGTGACTGAATAATAACGGACCATTAAGATCAATGGGTACCCAGTATATTTTTATAAAATTTGACTAAAGAGTTAGACTGGAATCATGTTCTTTTCAATTCTGGACCTTCAAAAACTAACTGGAAGGAATATTTTGCTTTGCGAACTTGGAATCCTGGAAAAGGAGAGTAATGCAACACAGTAGCTGATAATTTATTACCGATATTAAATTCATCATTTTCACACTTTCCACTTTCAAAATTGAAAGTATAGAAATGTACTCCCCAAAAAAGTCCTTAACCCTTTACCTCAAAGATTGTAGGGCTTTGTACGCAATTGAAATACACATGCCAAATGCAGTACACTTTAAATAGGACACCTGTTACCTATTTGACTACATGTGTGTGTGTGTGTGTGTGTGTGTCTGTGATTTGGATTTTTAATGTAGCTTAACAATTTTTCAGTCATATTGCTACAATACCTGCAGTGTGGCAGTTTAAAGTGATGTCTAGCACTGGGGCATCATGCTGCAGACATGTAGCATGATGTCCCACCCACTCACATTATCCTGACACCAGGCCGACCAGTCCTAACACAAACTCTAAATGCTGACCGCCCAGCGAGGCAGCTGTTAGTACCATTTTTGTAAGTCTATGGTATGACTTGGCCAGGGATCTAACCCATGACCTCCTGCATCCCAGGTGGACGCTCTAATCACTAGGCCACCGGAGTGGTCAACTACATGTGCATAGGCCTGTCTGTTAACTATTACAGCAGTGTAGTATATGTTACGTTCAACATCAATTTGAATCATTTCACATCTTTGGTACAGATTTATTATATACTGAAAGATTACCGTGTAAACCTTACTTTTAGTGTTGTACAATTATTTTATTTAGTGAAATTGTTATTATTATTATTATAATAATAATAATGATAATAATAATAATAAGAATAAAGTCTCTATTTAGAGAAGGTAACTCAGTTAGTTACAGAACTAATCTACCTTGAGGCCTTCTATCTGTTATGTACAATATATACAGTATATACAACATGATGTGAAGAATCTGGCTTGACACTAAATAATTAAGTGATTTTAAAAGTCAAATCAAGCCCGAAACACATGCACAGGCATCTGTGAATACATAAACATATATAAAATATAAAATATCATCCTGCATTGAAAAATTCAACTTTGAAAATGATGCAACATTACAGAAAACCAGGTGGTATTTATTGTACTAGACCTGTTCAATAGTCTAAAGATTTCATCCATTTGAGACACTGATTATGTAAAGACGAAATGCTAGGAGCCTGCCTTATGTCACTGGGAATGTTGTTCCATACCAGTGGACCAGGATATTGAAAATTTTTTCAAAAAAATTCCTTCTTTGGCCTTGGTATAATGTAATTTTTTCTTCTTATGGACCTTAAATTTGGAGTACCATCAGCATCTCTTTGGTGAAAGATGTTGCTTAGATAGACAGGAAAGGCTGTTCTGAATACTTTATACATCAACTTGGCCTTTCTAAGAAATATTCTTTCATGTATTGTTAAAATCTTTATATTATTCATTGCATCCTGGAAATTGACTGTACATTTATCTAGAATTAAATGGCAAGCCTCTTTTGGAGACTTAAAAGTGTTGTTATGTTTGAATTAGAGGTATTACCCCAAATTACATTACAATAGTCCAGATATGGCTGAATATAACTTTTATAAAAGATGACCCTGTACTGAAGAGGAATGTATGTTTTGATTTTCCTCAGTAGCCAAAGATAAGAATTAACCTTTTTTGAAATGTGTTTCATGTGAATAGACCAAGTAAGATTGTTATTACAAATATACCAAGAATTTTATCCTGAGAGGTCATATTAAGGCTCACATTGTCAAATAGAACCTGGAGTTTGTCGCTATCTAGCCTTGCTCGTTTGTGTTGTGTTGTAACTAGTAGGTTTTTCATTTATTTCTGTATTGATGATCATACTGTTTTCCTTGAACCATACTTGAAGTCCGTTGAGAGCATCTTGTAAGTTATTTTCAAGTACCGCTTTGGTTTTACCCATCTCAGACAGTGTAGTATCATCTGCATACAGGTCAGTGGAAGAAACTAAAATTCCAATCTTAAGAGGTAAGTCACTGATAAACAGAATGAATAACAGGTCCAAGGATAGAGCCCTGTGGTACTCCACAATTAATATTTTTACTTTGAGAAAGCTGACCATGTAAAGATACTTTCTGCACTCTATCGGTTAAGTAAGAAGTAAACCATTTTAGGGAGTTTTCACTGCATTGATAGATTTTTAGTTTTTTAAGCAAAATTTCATGATCTACAAGGTCAAAATCTTTACAAAAATCAACCATAATAGTGCCTACCATTTCTCCTTGATCTATCGCTTTCAGCCATTTATCAATTGAAGATACAAGTGCAGTTTCACTGGAGCGATTCTGTCGAAAGCCAGACTGATTTTCATGAATAAGATCGTAAGTTTTCAAATAGTTGAGAAAAGAATCATATACATGTTTTTCTAGTAATTTGGAGACAAGGAAGGATAGAGATGGGTCTATAGTTATTTACATCATCTTTTGTTCCTGCTTCATGCGATGGTGTAACCTTGGCAGTTTTCCATGTCTGTGGAAATTTATTAGACCTATAGACCTAATACTTTCATTGCAAATGAAAGCTATACTCTCTACAAATTTTATGTGCTTTACGATCTTGAGAGAATTCGTTCTTCATGAAGCCAGTGAAGCCATATGACCAACCATAGTTGCCATTTCTCGACCTTAAAATATACCAGTTCTTTTCTAAGTCTACATCATTAAATCATTTGAATCTGAGAAATTGTAAAAACATAGTGTTGCCTACATCAGCATCAGAGCCTTCTCCAAAGTCACTGAAGCTGTCATAGTCGTGATTCCAACTGACAGAACTCCAGAAAGTACTGAATGAAATCCACAGCCTCAATTTTGGAGGGAGGAGAATCCAACCCAGTTGCTTTAAATAGCAGATTACAACTAGATCTTACACAGCAAACATGTGATTTGATGTAAGGTTCATTTACCTCATTGAATGTAGCATATAATAGGGAGCTTTCCATGAAGGCGGCATAATGAAAAAGAAACTCAAAATGGCTGATATTTACAGCAGGTGTGCAAATGCGCTTCCATGAGAATGGGGCAGAAGCATCCAAACTCGCTTCCATACAAACTGGGTAAAGGCTTCCAAAGGCGCTTCCATAAGAATAGGGTAGAAGCATCCAAAGGTGCTTACATGAGGTAAAGGGTTAAAGTACGAAAAATATAGGAAACTTTAATTTACAGGAATTTACAGGAATTTGTAGGAACTTCACAACCTGACAACTGGAAAAGGTGAATGCTATTAAACTTCCACATCATGATCTACTGTTAAAATAAATGTAGACACTGTACTATTTTTGGCTGGATCCTTCTTTCAATCTCATCCCCAATCTAGCCCAAACATAAGGTCCTTTTTGCTTCTGCGTAACTATGTACACCACTCCCTCGATAACTTGCACCCGGATAACTCGCGAACCCGCTTATAACGCGGTGTCCGGCATGGCTTCCGATTTTTTTTCCAAAGAAAATATATTTTAAAATGTGCTGAACGTGAAAAAAATTGCAATAAGAATTGGCGAATTGGTAAATTCAACCTTGATACATACCGTATTTTATGTAAATTTTCGTACATGAAAAAATAATTATTAATCATTAATTTTTGTAAAAACAAAATGGGAATATGGTACTTTCGATCTTATTTGCAAACGTAAATCTTCTTAGTGGAAATTTTATGTTCGATAATTTAACAAATTTTTCAAATAATACAAAGTGATATGTACGAAAAATTATGATACATTTAAATAATTATTATTTTGATAACTGGATTGTGTATGAAAAATTAAAGGGTACGAAAAAATACATGAAATACAGTAGCTCATTTTATCATCGGAAATGGTGATTACTGCCCGTAAAGATAGAATCCATATTGTGAAATTTGCAAGTTCTAATAAGATATCACATATTATGTTTGGTTTTTTTTTTTTAGAGAAATAGTTGTCAATACACTGTAAATAAACAGTCTGGTGAAACAGCGATCAACGAAAAATTCTGGTAAATGCTAACAGGTGGCAACAGAGAATGAAATAAACACCAATTAAATGTCTTGCTATGTGAAATTCACATTCTAATCCTTTAATTTCGCTTCAATGTAAACACTATAATCGCAACATATTCTCTTCTATGAAAACATGAAAAGAGTCAATCGACCATCACATCGAAACCCGTGAGTACTTCTTTGAGAACCTAATTACATGCCGGCTTTGTTTTGATCAACAACGTGGGGAAGTGTTTGTTGCGTTAAAAAATCAATTAAAAGAGACCTGTGTTGTTTTATCACTTTAAATTTGTCTTTTCTATCAAATCAAGCAAGGGAAGTACAATTAAAAAAAATTCAAAGGCATGCCAATAGTATCATAAGTTCTTGTGGTCATTACCGTTCTCAAAATTCATTTTATTTGACCAATCGAAAATGGTTTCACATTTTTATGTACTTAACATCACTAAAGTACATAATATCAGTAATGTATCCTAATCATTTGTAAATGTGACCATGGAGAGCAAAGGAAGTAAGCAAAAGGTGTACTCAGTGACTGAAAAGCTGTGCATCATAACGTATTTCATGTATTTTTTCGTACCCTTTGATTTTTCGTACACAATCCAGTTATCAAAATAATAATTATTTAAATGTATCATAATTTTTCGTACATATCACTTTGTATTATTTGAAAAATTCATTAAATTATTGGACATAAAATTTCCACTAAGAAGATTTACGTTTGCAAAAAAGATCGAAAATACCATATTCCCATTTTGTTTTTACAAAAATTAATGATTAATTGTTGGTGAGAAAATATAATGATTGATGCATAAGCATGGGCACCCGCAGCATAGGTCAAGGGGGGTCACGTGACCCCCCTGGATATCATACTGCAATATATATATTTAATCATGCAAATGAAGCTGAAAATATGTCACAAGATTCTGTTCAAAACGCTTAGTAAATATCAGCTTTAGTTTCAGACTGCCTACTATACTAACTCTCCCAGCCGTGACTGACTGCCCCCCCCCCCATTTTTGTAAAAGATCCTACGGGCGCCCATGTGCATAAACTCTTATTGTCATTACAATATCTACTGGTGTTTATTAACAAATGAACAAAGGACTTCACAGACCATACCTTTAAATATTATCGTTAATTAGTTCTCCTTATTAAGTCCGTCACTGTAACAAAACACCACGTGCATTTTAAAACGAGTTCGGAAGCCCTTTGATGTTGTCTTATCCAACAAAAATTACATCTCAGTACATGCTAAAGTGAAGACCACAGACCACTGGTCAACTTGTCTTATTGTTTCATTAGTCATACAAACATAACATATAAAAACCTTGTCATTTTCCATCGTAAATTTGAAAGTCACGGACTCCGTTAAATCGATTTGTATATATACATATACTATCTTTTAAGTACTTGTTCTGTTTTGACTTGGATATAATTAACATTTTATTGCAAATCTATTCTATGATATACCCCACTATTATCTTTATTGGCGAGTTCGAATAACAAGTAGTGCATATGATCGCTTGTCCTTATAAGATCTGCTATATGGACAATGGCTTCAATAGCACATTGACAGACTTTCATTTCCCTAAAGAGAGCCTCATTTCCCTACTGGTAGCCTCGCTGATTTGACCTCTTCAGTCGATTCTTGCCCTCAATCTGGTTTCAACTGGAATAACCAAAGCCCTAAGAATGTTTAATTACCGTGTAAATAACTGCATAGCCATGTGGTTGTTGTAACAATGTACATCGTAATTAAAACAAGAACGAACTGTTGATTTAGAAGTGTTTATTCCTAATGGAATATAGTAGGGTTGTAATACATGAGGATTATCCCACTCGTCAGGTAAGTAAAAATAGTCTTTTTTTCTCTTTGCAAAAGCTACAAATCACAACTACACTGAATAAATATGGTTTTGTACACTGAAAAATTTTTGTTTGATTGATCTCTCTGGCGCGCATGCACACACATGCGCACACGTGAGCACTCACGCGCATTAACTTCAACGTTGATTTCAAGTTCTTTATTTTTTATTGCAGTTTGATAATGAGATTACTGTTGCGGTAAAAATACAACTTGCACTTAATTTCTTGACGATGTGGGGTCGTATTGTTGCGTACAATTTACCAATAAATAATACCCATAACTTATACATGTTCAAACCATCTTGATCATTTTGCCTATATTACACAACGTAACAGCTACATATGTTCTAAATGCAGACAAGCTTGCACACTGAGACATAATCCTCTCTCCCTCTCTCTCTCTCTCTCATAACAACAGTGCTTTTGATTTATTGTAATTAGATAATTGAATTGAGAGCAGAATGAGACAGAAAATATACGTTTACTTTGTACGTTTGTACCGTTAGGTTGTCGAGTAGCGTGTGTACCGTAGAACTTGTTTTGGTACGATCCCTTTTTTTTCGTACATAACCAGTACCACCAAATGATAATTATTTATTTTACATATAATTTTTCGTACACTGAAATTAATAATTATTTTTTCGTGCATGAAAAATTACATAAAATACGGTAGATAGGGTTCATAATGGCGAAGTGAGATCCAACGTTTGCAATGAACTAAACAATTGCTGAGTCAACATTTAGAGGTTGGCTTAAGGATAAGCAGAAACTTTGGGATTATTTACATGATCTTGATTCAGATAACGGGATCAAACAAAAACGAGCACGGACTGCAAATGATACTGAATTAGATGATGCTGTGTACGCATGGTTCACACAGCAACATGAACAAGGTGTTCCCATCTCTGGAACAATTTTCAAGGCCCAAGCAGAGAAAATGGCAAAAAGTATGGAGAATGAATCTCGTTTTAGGGCAAGCCATGGATGACTTTGGAGATTCCAGCGCCAACATAGAATTAAACAAAAATTCATTGTTGGGAGAAATACGCTCAGCAAATCAGGAAGCTGCATGTAATTATCCATAGCAGCTCAGAGAGATAATCATCCGTGAACAATACACAGAGGCGGCAGAGAAATCAAAGAGTAACACACAAAAAAATGATCAGATGTTTTCAAAATGTGAAGTGATATTTGTCAAACGTGTCATAATCTGCAAGTATTATCGTGTTCTAATTTATGTTATTTTAAATTTGTAGACCCATTACATTCATGTTGGTAATGGTTAACCCTTGTAAATTTATTTATTTTTTTTTCATTTTACTTCTACCGCAATCAAATCTACCCATCGTTCAATCGACATTGTTTTTTCGAAATTAGTGTCGAGCTTTTGTATAAAAAAATGTCTACTTTGGATCAAACAATAAAACTAGAATTTATCCAATTCAACACAAAAATTTGTGACGTAGTACACAATGTGCGAAGTCGTACATGTGTTAAGCGAACAGAAACCATGTAGAATAATGTTTTGATGATCTCCTCAATATACTGTAAGTTATCCTGAAATTAATGTTACTCTGTGAGGAAAAAAGTAAACAAAGTACACCGCTATGAAAAGATATTTATTCACAGTTAATCTTAGCACGATTATTAATTGAGTATTCAACACTAACATGCCAACCCAACCCACCCCCTTTTGCCTCTACGTCGATCCCTGTTAGTTTTGTTGTTTGTTATAGGTCCCTCGATAACTTGCGCCCTCGCTTATAACGCGGTCAATGTTTTTGGACCCCGTTGTGCGCGAGTTATCGAGGGAGTGGTGTACTTCCTACCATAAGGAACAAAAGTTTGTAACATATCATTATGCTAAAATAGTGGTATGTGCAATAATGATACATTCTGCTGCTCTAAACTCTAACACATAACTATGGCATTGCCATTATGAAAGAATAATACTCTTAAACTTCTTCAACAGTAAATTTTTAAACCTCTGCCAATCCACTTCTGTTTTGATATCCAATGCATTTTTTCCATCACTGACTGCCTTTTCAGCAAGTATTCTTCCACAAGTCTCAGCTGAGGAAAATGTCCTCTGGACCATCTGCCTCTTTGGATCTTGCTTTGTTATCAACGGGTTACATGGCCATGGAAGCGCTCTTAACTGATCAATGTTGTCTTGTATCTGAAAGTTATATTAAGGCTGAATTATAAACATGTACTTCCTCTGTAAACCAATCATTCACTCAGTCACAATATGTTAGGAGTATAACTACTACCTTGCAAATTCAGTCCTCCCAAGCTAAGAAGTCAGATGAGAGTATTCTACACTTGGAAAGAGGAATTCATGCCAAGTTCTATCATCTATTTGTTACTACTGGAGCATAATAATACACTGTGATTGAATACATTTAACTCAAAAACTTGCTATCTTCTTGAAATACGTTACCCAATCATAACATGCAAAGAGAGTAGCTAAGTGGAGGGGATTAAATCTTACTACCCTGAACTGGGCCTAGGATTTGTCTCATTGTATATGAATCAACTTCAAGTATTCTAGGAGATATGGAATAGGGTCAGACCATAACCTCTATAGGGGCTTGTTTTAGAAAAGAGGAGTCCCAGTTTGGTTAAACCTATAAACAATTACATTTGTGGAAGAAAACAGTTATTTAAGTGGCATCATCCTGGGTATTGATCACATTTATCCACAAAATGAGTTTGATTTAAATCCATTTATTATTGTTAGTCTTATCAAGCATATAAACCAGTACAGTGAGAAATCTCAGCCAAGACCTTTGACCTCCTCGTCAGTGTTAGAATGGTGACTATCAACTTGTGCATTGTAATACAACTAAATACATTAAAGTGGGGTCAAAATTCACTCATATATGTGCAAGTCACTCTTGAAAAATTCAGTGATGAAAAAAATTCAAAACTTTGTCCCTTTGTCCCTTTCTGTGATGCTTGACTTTGAGGCTGGGTCCAAGCTATGGTATGCAACACACTGTATAGTCACTTGAGGTGCATGGTATTACCAGTATATCGGTTTTCCACAGCATTTTCCTGTGGCACAGTACTTTCTCATTGTACCAGTATGTCAGTAGTTTCCCTCAGTAACAAACGTTTGCAGTTATATCAGTAGTTTCCTTCAGTAACAAATGTACGCAGTTCTTGAGGAATCATGTTATGACTTAACCCATTTTATCCTGTTTACCAATTTCAACTGCAGTGCCTGATTCCTGAGAAGCAATTCTAAATACATTGTGGTAAAACGGAGCATCATATAGCAGCAGCAGCAGAAATTGTGATGACCTTCACCATGTTTACTAAAAATGTTGTAATATTGTTATTTCTTTTTTAAAGTATATAAAACTATGTATCTCTGAAAAGGTAATAAAATTTGCAACAGTGATATATGTTTTGTTATCATTTACCAATGTACATGCTCACAAATGTATTTTGAAATATGACTTGAAAGAAAAAAAAAAATTAAAAAACTTACCATGATGTTCAGTGAATCTTTTGTTCATGAAGATGAATGAAATGCTCAAATAATATGTGAATAAAATAAAGTTAATTCTATTTCTTATATTTTGGTCCAAATTTGAAGTTTCTAGCAGTTAGTTCAAAAGTTATAATAATTTTACTAAAATTGGACAACAAAACACCTGGAACAATTTGTTTACTTCACATTCTAGAACATGTAGTAATTCAGCATGCAGTTTCTCATGAAAACTTGTCACAAATTAATCCTAGAAATCTTTCAGTAAGATAAAGGTAATTAATCAGTACAATTTTTGTTCAAATTTTAAGTCCACATCATCACTATGTCAGTAATAACAATATAATATATCATGGCTGCAACCAAGGTGAAAAATCATCCCAGACCCATTCCTCTTGAAAGCCTTCAAAGTCAGCTTCATTCTCCGAATCACTGTCAAAAAGTGCATGAAGCCATGCATCATCTCTTTCATCAACTTGATTCAATTCTAACCTGTCATTTAAGTCAATATTATCATCAGAATCATTCAAATCGTCAATTTCAATGTTGCTACCCTTGCTATCAACATCCATGTTTACACCTGAGTTGTCGTCCATCATTTTATCGATCAATTTTGAAGCCAACAATTTCTTTTCCAACCACGTTTTTCTTTAAAATTTCACTGCGCATGTGTGCTTTAACCATTTCCTGTGTTGGTGAAGAAGTACACATATATGTGTGAAGTGTTTCTAGAAATGCTATACACATACATAGTAGAGTATGACCGCAGTCGTATTCAGGATAAAATGGGATACTACAACCACAGGCGTATTCAGGACAGAATGAGGTATTACGCCCGTAGTCGCATTCAGGACAAAATGGGTTAAATGATATCAACATTCGCTGGTGATAATGGGAGATTACCGTAATTAATGACGAGCAGTTTATGTGCATTTCACAGTGTCTAGGCCAAGAAATTAGAGTTAGCTGAGGTGCACAACAATATCTTGGGCAGAATGTTTCACAATGAGTTCTCAGATGAACATCAAACATGAGAGAGACAGACAGACAGACAGACAGAGAGAAAGAGATAGAGACAGAGACAGAGACAGAGAGAGCAAGTTCTTTGGCACTGAAATTTTGTAACAAAATTTTTAAAACTCCAGACAAAATAAGGATTCGGGAGTCACATCAAGGTATGATTAGAAATACCCAACATTTGGAGAAAACTTCACCCCATGCTTAATTGCAAGAGACATTCCACTGTGTAAATCATCTAAAAAACCAAATGTAACTAAAATCCATCTGAGCATAAGAGTTTCACAAATACAGTCTACAGAATTATATTTTTCATGGAGCAAGTTTAAGTGTAAGGATTTACAATTTGTTGTTTAAAATTAGAGAAGACTTAAATTTGTTTAGTAAATACGAGGATAAAACTGACAAACATTTGCAACATAAACATAAACATATCACAGAGTGCATCAGCTATTTTGAATATGATTCAAAGTTACAAGAATTACATCTTGTTACAATATTGTTGTTGCAACTTTTCATTGCTGGGACATGCGGATGGAATTGTATGTTTTTTTTACATTTTAAATTCTTATGAGCCAAATCCAACTTCCACAAACATTTCAGATTAAAAAAGAAACAAAAAACCCAACTTGTTTTGTTTTAGTTATTTACTAGCATATGTGAATGCGGAAAGATGTGTTAAGTATATGTATTCCTTTGTAAGGCTGCCAATCATCCTACAATTATCAAAAGTGAACTTGTTTCTTGTCTGTTCTTTAAGTAGTGTTCTGAAATCCGCTAAATATTATCTCTTTGTTCAGAAAGTGTGTTTTATGTTAACTGTTTTCTCCCTATTATACCAAGAGTGTCAATGGCAAATTGCTGGCTTCAGTATCAACACTTTCAATTTTTATCAACAGGCTCTCGAATGTCAGCATGTCAGTATGATGTCTTTAACAGTATCAGCTATAGTACAAGATTAATCGTACTACTTTACTGACAGCTTTAAGATTGCAACTTATCCAACAGTTAGCATACACACAACAAATCTCTCTACTATAAGGTATTAGCCATTTAATTTTCGGAGTCGGGGGTGGGACCATGATTTTCTTCAGAGATGAAAGGGTTTTTTTCTTTTATCTCACAAAAATATTTTTTTTGCAAATAATATCATGGATTATGGTGTTGTTTTCCAATAAATCAGAGCATATTTTTCTACCAACTGACAGACATAAATTAAACAAAAAAAGTGTCAGGCACCTGCCCCAGAACATTGAATTGTTGGTCCCTAATATAATTGCGGTATACCATGGTACATATCATGGTACATTCAGAAATACTGTGGTACAAAATATTTTGCAGTATCCAGCTCTAACAGTCATGATACATCTGCAAAAGTTCCATCAAAATCTCTCCACAGTTATGGACAGGACATGCAAATGTTAATAGATGGATGAATATAAAAGCAAAGCAACCAAGTTGAAGAAAAAAAAAAGTATCACCCTCTTAAAAAAAAAAATATTATAAAAATTATGCAATGTTCAGGAAAAATCTGTACCCAATTTCATTCTACTACCCCACAAGTTGTTTATGTGTAAATGCTCTATACTGGTTTTGACTGAACAAGTCCAAGTCCAAAATGGCAAATAAAACACAAAAATACAAAAAATAAATTAAATGGCCTCAAAATCTAATCTGATCATCAACATGTGCATGAAATTTCATTTGCTTCTTCAAACAGTGTGCAACAATGCAAAAATGCAAATCTAGTGACAGAGTGCAGCAAAACAATGTGCACCCTTCTGCTATCAATGTAAGACGTAAAACAAATAATTGAATCTTCATTACAAAAGGAAAACTGAAAACTATCCCATTATCTATAAATACATCTTTTATGCAAATAGAGCCAATAGTTGTGGAATTTCTCAAAGCATATGTAAATATCAAGAACTCTGAGACCCGAATACATAATAAGTCAAAAGCACTACTTACCAAATTATTTGGTACAGCCTGACAAGTTCTTACTGGAGCACAAAACATCATAAAGAGTAATTTTCGGAAAGTTTTCATGTTGACAATATCTTTGTACTTTCTGAAGAGGCTATCACAGAAAGCCCTAATTTCATGTTCAACGTTCTTGATCTCCAACAACTTGAGGTAGTTCATCCTCAGACAAATTTCGTTTTCACCCGTAAAGTTCTGCATAGGGTATTGCTGATCTTGGGAGCTGGAATTTTGACCTTGGTCAACAGATATATCATCCCTGAAGCTGTCAGCTGGATCCATTTTAAAGTCTTGATCATCCTTCTGTAGGTCCATTACAAAGACTGTACAGTTGTACAGAAAATCGAGGCTGAAGTAAGATATTGGTTGACTTTAATTTGACTTAAACATCAAGAATTGCGATTTAAAAAATTGTTGTGTATAATCCATTATCATGGAATGCCCGAACTATGATACATCTATATATTGACACCAGAATGTGTGTGCACATGTGTGTGTGTGTGTGTGTGTGTGTATATATACACACACATATACATATACACAAACATGGTATATATTAATGTTGTTGAACACTAAAGTATGTATTTACTATACTATAGATAAAGCAGTAGGATTTAAAATATACCATGACTGATCATTACTCATAATGAAATTAATGGCTTGCCAGATCCCAAGCCAACACATCCAATTACTTTTCTCTCATTTCTAACCCCAAAAATGGGTGGTGGGGATAAAAAGATAAAGCAGCATTGGTATGGAAAAAAAACAGAAATAATTTGCAATTTTCTATAAGTGGTTGTATCATTGTAAATAATATAGAAAGTTTTCTTCACAACAAAAGAATCTGTTATTGTTTTTGTAAAAAAAAGATTTATTGTTAACAAGCCAGCAAACTCTTCTTTTCTATAATAAAACCACAGGAAAAGTTGCAGACTTTGATGATGTCATAAGCACAGTGAGTTCAACTATAGACTTCTAAGTACACTCGTGTTAAATCATGTATCCCACATGGTTTCTCCCTTGGGCAAGCTTTACTGCACATGACATCCATAGGAATGAGAAAAATATTTGTCTCAAATGAAGTCAATATAATTTCTTTATTCTTTAAAACATAGTATTCTTTACATGTTTGATTCAATTCTTCAAGACAAAGCTTTCAAAATAGCCCACAACCATCATGAAATGGATTGTACAAATTCATTGTCACTGATGCCCTTTGTTACTCATCATAAGAAACTCCAAAATTAATGAAACTGAAAAAATATTGATGCAAAACGTGATTTTAAAAAACCAGCTCCTATTTGCAAAAACCATACATGATGATGGACCTGCTTACAAGAGCAATTATTACAGCCAAATTTATCAACCTGTTCTTTATTGTCAATATCAACCTATTCTTTATTGTCAACAAGGCAGCCAGGGTAATTTAAAGATTCATAAACCAGATTCTAAACAATATATTATCTGCAGTTTTCTGGATTCACGTGTCATGATATGGAATGCATTTCCCAATTTATATCAGAATGTTAAGTGCAAAAGACTATTTTAAGTAAAAAATACCATACACACACATGGTTTCCCTATGACCCATACTCCCCATTTTTTTTATATCTTACCTGAAACTGACACACATTCCAACCTATGTGCAAGTTTTAATAATAGCAATTACTTATCCTGCCATTACTGCATAGGTAACCTATTTTTGTGCCAAAATCTCAGTCTGTTTGATGTGAATACATTCTCCCCCAGAGTGGAGAAAAGTCAGAATGACCTTTTGCACACCACTCTGAATATCACATGGTCATGCCCTGAAGATAGATATTACCTGTCATCTTTTCACTGATGATGATTACACAAGACATAAGAGCAGGTTTGTGGGAGGGCATTTGGCAACAGCAGCAGGGAAGTATTGCATAATTAAAATTAGTTTTACACACACGCACCAAAAAAACCCTAATTTTTAATAGCAGCAATTATTTATCCTGCTGTTGTTGCATTGCTGAATTTGTCAGCTAGGTGGATAGGTTGAAGCTCCAGTCAAACTGATCAAAAACAGAGAAACTGAGTTGTACTCATCATAAAGGGAGATTGAAATTGTTGCTGTGCTCTATCTCCCAAATGGAGGGGAGCAGCCCGCTGTTCCTGTAATCAACCTTCTTAACAAGAGGGTGCAATCCATGGTTGCAGTACTCGAACTTCCTAGCGGGAGGGCGCAACCTGCTGTAACAATTCTCTACGTCCCTAAGAGAAGAGTGTAACCTGCTGTTGCTATGCTCAATCTCCCAAACTGGAGTGTGCAACCAGCTGGAAACCAGAGACACCTAGTGTCAGTAGACTAGGCATGAATCTCAATTCTTTCTCTTGCAGAAGCTAGTGCAAGTAGGAATAGTTTGAGTGTGGTTTTGAAAGGAAGCTTTACTCATTGGTTCACATGGGCTTGGTTAATGACCATAAGAAACAAGATTCCATCTGGGCATGAGAAAGCGGGAGACAGGTCTCTGGAACCCAAAACATCTGACAAGAGCATCACAGTGACAAAAGCTTGACAGCCCTTGCGAGTGGATACTCAACATCTTTTGGTCTTAAAAAGGAACAAAAGGAAATCAGCAACGGAAGTTACAGAGCAGCAGATAGGATCAGTGTGTTCCTATTGCACCCATTACAACAGATTCTCCACCTGGCATCATAGACCTTGGATGTAGAACCTCTCCTGGCCTGGATGATGAAACTGGAAACTCAGCCCGAACCTTTTAGATCTAGAACATGATATGTCTGATTGTGTGTGTGTGTGTGTGTGTGTGTGTGTGTGTGTGTGTGTGTGTGTGTGTGTGTGTGTGTGTGTGTGTGTGTGTGTGTGTGTGGATAAACAGTTTAACAGCCTGTTGTTGTTGTTGTAGGGTTTAATGCATCTAGAACATGATATGTCTGATTGTGTGCGAGTTTGCGTGTGTGTGTGTGTGTGTGTGTGTGTGTGTGTGCGTGCGTGCGTGCGTGCGTGTGTGTGTGTGTGGTTAAACAGTTTAACAACCTGTTGTTGTTGTTGTTGTAGGGTTTAATGCCATTTTTCAGCATAAGATAGGCTATACATGGCAGCCAGTATAACTGGTGGAGGAAGAAGCCTGGAAAACCCCAGGAAGAACCACTGACCCACGAGAAGCTACTGGCAAGCTTTCTCACGTACCCACATTAGCCAGCCCTGAGACTCGAGCATGTCAACACAGTACTGGTAATACAATATCGATTAAAAGTCAAGTTCAAAAATAAAAAGATGAACAAAAGTCCTTCAAATGGACTGATGCTCTTCAAGTCCAACAGAATTTGTAGGAATCAACAAGAAATCCATTTTATCACTCCTTCACTTTTTTTGCATTGATGAGTACTGAAATCAACTGAGACATTCAAAACAGCAAGATAACAAATTTAGTAACAAAATATTTCTTACATATTTGAATTAACATAATCAGAAGATAAATGTAGTAGAAATCCAAAAATGTGTAAAGAACACTGACCTTGAACATATTAATCAACTTGTCTCAAACACCATCAAGATAAATCCACATTCTAAATTTCTATCAAAACCCAAGTCTGTTCTTTTTCTTACAAACATCAATTTCTGAACCATCATCAAGGTATATTTAAAAAAATATCAAACAGGGTCTAATAAAAATGCATTCATAACTTCACATTGTCAAACTCACAATTCATCATATAAAAAAATGGGTAAAGTCTGCATGGTATCACTTAAATGGCTTACATAACTGTTGATCCTTTCATTAAGCACGCTTATACAGTATTTTAAGAAAAAAAGCAAGCAAATCATCTCTCACAGTTTATATTATACAGACTTAACCTATTTAAAAATATTCCAATAAAACAATTTTTTCTAAAGTTAAATTAAGATGCATAGTGTCTTGCATATAATCAAAGTTATCCAAGATCTTAATGATATAAAACCACTTGCCAAGTTTGATAGAAATAGCCTGACAAATATAGTTAGCTCTAGAGAGCAAACAAATTCAGAGGCAAGATATCTACTTATTATGTACCTTTTGGTGTGGGGTGGTAAAATTAATTTTAATTATGCAATACCTACCAATCACAATTATGTACCTTATTACATTTTTCAAGTCGAAAAATCCCATTCCTTTGATGTGAATACATCCTCCCAGACTGGCAAATTCTCAACCTACACAGGTACACTCGTGTATCCACTGCACAGAACAGTCATCTTTTTCACAGACGACATTAAACCAGGATATCAGAGCAGGGTGGGAGGAGGGCATTTGATAACAGTGATGGGTGAGTATTGCATAATTAAAATTGGGGATAAACCCCAACACCAAAAAAACTACATTTTAGCAGCAGCAATACATTACCTACTGCTATTACATAGCTGAATTTATCATTCAATAGCGGCAATTACTTATCCTGTCGCTACTGCCTAGCTAATCTATTTTCATGCCAAAAATATACCATCCGTATGATGTGAATACATCCTCCAGAGTGGAGAAAAAGTCAGTATGACACTTTGACCTTTTGCACCACTGTCGCATGGTCATATGCAGAAGGTAGATGTACTATGTCATTCTTTTCACAGACTTCATGCTGTACAGAGTCTGAAGCCATATGAACGAGAAATTATGCCTGTGGACATCTAATATACCACAGTCAGCAGCCTCTCTCTACAGTGTTTAATAATTCTCAATGTTACTACTGTCCATTTGTTCTAAAATCCATATTGTAGCTTCTTAATTTCTCCATTAGAACTTTGTTCTTTGCAGGAATTCGGAAGCTACCTCGTGTTCCACCCATGGTGGTAGACACATTTACTTAAAATATAAACTGAATGATATGGGTAAGTCCCTATGTTCTATGCCACATATTTTGCCAAGTAAATACCACAGTTCATCCGACTTTCTGTACCAGTACATTTCTCGTACAGCTGATCCATAAAAGTCACCATAATTTTTTGCAGTAAATCTTTTTTTTACACAAAAGTGCTTTAGTGGTTGAATTTTTTTTTATTTTTATACAAATGATGTATGAAATCAAAGATCTGTGTGTTTGAGAATTAATATGAATATTGTACAAAAAAAAGCAGGTACTGACTTAAAAGTCTGTTCTATACATCACATATTTATTGTCTCACATTTTCATTTTTATTGTAAGATTTTCTTTCCACCAGTATTTAACAAAAGGAATATAGTTATTTTGCACAGAAATGTACATTAGAGTTAAATAACTACATTCACTGTAGCCATT
Organism: Megalonaias nervosa; assembly: GCA_016617855.1. NCBI lineage: Eukaryota > Metazoa > Mollusca > Bivalvia > Unionida > Unionidae > Megalonaias > Megalonaias nervosa. Next base: position 88,259 of record JAECUM010009617.1, on the reverse strand, counting down.
GTGCACCTCTAAATCAGGCCTCCAAAAATGTTTCCTATGGCTCTGGTTTTAAAACTGGGGTAGGCAGGTTGGTGTTTTTGTTCGAGTATAGATCATGTTATAAAATTCATGTATCAGCAGACCTGCCAACCCTGATGAGTCCGTCTAAGTAAGGCAGTTGATTTTTTTTCTCCATAAGACTGACCAGTTTTCAGTAAGGTGTAACAAAATATCAATAACTGCTATTGTAAAGCTTGAACACGTAATTGAGATATTGATGCAGCAATGATAAACATGTTCAACTGAAAAGTTTGTGAAGTGCGCGCAGAATTTATTTACCACTAGTACAGTTGCACAAACTTTAGTTCCAAACCCTATGCAACTCAATGGCTTGTTGCTATCTCTCAACTGGATGTAATTCTTGGAAATTCTTTTTCCATTTCACATGACGATGGCAGTCATATCTCCCACCACGAGACACACTCAAATTGGCACATGATGTCCAATAAACATAATTGTGTCCTTTCCAGCTTTTATTCACAAGAATCTGAATACTCCTGTTTATTCTTCTGTGTTGATTATTGACACTTTTCTAGAAGCTTATTTTCCCTTTCGTCTTGAACATGCATCACTTTTTGGATGCCATTTTTAAAAATTCTATAATCAACAGTTTAATCTAGCAGACGCTTCACGTGAACAAATAAGTGCAGTTTAAAGCGTCTGGGGTGCTGCTGTAAAGTTAGTCTGGTTCGCTGACTAATTCACTAATTCTAATATGAAAACCGGATCCAAATCAAACACAGATGAACCAATTATCCAGAGTTTTCGGCAACTATCATCTTTCCGTAGCTTTTGCTTGTATGTCGTAAGTCTGTATTTTAAGGGTAATTTTCGTAAGACTTGCGGCAAAATTGTAAGGGTTGGCAGGTCTGTATCAGTTGCCTCTTGTTAGAAAAATAACACATATATAAAAAGAATGGTACTCCTTGTTTGGTCTATATGTTGTCAACGAACACGTGTCACTAAACAATTCACTACAATATTGTTGCCAGCAGTATGTGGCTCTAGTTGTTTACATGCTACATGTATATGTAATTAAATTTACATTTACATATACTAATATTTGGCCAAGCTTTTGGTCAGCTGGAGATGGCTATCATCTTGCTCACACTACCCTGGGGATGAGGCTATTCACAGGGAAATGAAAACATGAACAAATGAAAAAGTTAACACCTTCACTTAACCTGATGGCCACATATCTATGGTTTCAAAAGATTTGAAATTTAATTTGCATTTTATGCTGCCATTGGCAGCTTTATATCGTAAGCATAAATGTTTATCCTGCAAAGAAAGGAAACTTTCACAGTACAATAAATGTCTTCCAGCCACTCTGGAAAATACAACAATCTGCCAGATTCCATTGCTTTTATTTAAGTTTAGTGCTGACTTTCTCTGATGAAAGGTGCTTTATTTTTTCTGAAGATCGTAGCTGGCTTGCTTTGATGAAGGGTCCAATAATGTGCAATTGAAGTCTCTGCCAAAACTTTGGATGACCAAACAATTGTCAGTTTGTTACTGTGGTGGCAACATCAAATAATTGCAGAACATTGGTTCAGACTGAATTTTTCTTTCATTTGCTAAGTATTTATGCAGAACGATTGGTGCTTCAAAAGTAATCAGCTTCCTTGAAGGTTCATCAAAATTATTTTTTCTGGGTACATTTTTTTACAAAAATGCCATCATTTGGTTGATTGTAGCCATTCATATTCCTGCCTTCAAAGGTTGGTCAACTGTAATTAGTCCAGTACCATGATTATCTGAGTCTATCACAGCATACAGTACTCAGGCCAGATGTCAGCATATGCAGATTATGATATAACAATGCATTGTTAAGATGGTTTGTCAATATGAACAAAGGATTTGTTTATGTACTAACTGATAGTTCTAGTGCATTTTATATCGAGGTTTGCAGCTTCTTTTTATGGTGCCTCTGAATTTCTCCACTCCAACTCAAGATTGTATATGCAAGTTTAAACAGCTAACAATGCTGTTGCAAAAAGAAAATTATCAGATGGTACATTTTTGTCACCAATTAAAAAAAATCACAATTTTAAAAAATGGCAAAGCCCAGTGCAATCCCTGAAAAAATTTTACATATGTTTTTTTCAAACTATTAAGAAGAAAAAATATTTTTTTTGTGCATGAGAAAAATGCATGTATATGAAATTTCAGGAACCATGGCCTGATCATCTTATGTTAGAATTTATACTCACTATCCTCCCCAAAAACTTTTTACACCTTATCTCCATACTTTTAAGAAAAACTATTTTTTCATGTACAAGAAAAATACATTTATACAAAACTTAGTGAGCCATGCCATGATCATACTATTTCCAAATAATCTGTGATAGTGGAGCTTGTTATAGCAGGGTCACACTGTACTGAATGTGATTTTTAAAAAATTATTTTTCTTTACTATGGGAGAAAAAAGTGCTAGGCTCAGCAATGAGAAACAGGGACCAGAAACGCATACATTTTTTTATTTTTGACCAACACAGGTATAGGTCTTTCCAATCAGATAAATATCGGTACGTGACTTTTTGGCGCCGCCGTTTTGGTGCGACCATTTTGGCATGACCGTTTTGGCACAGAGCCGTTTTGGCGTCGGCCATTTTGGCGTGCCAATTACCTACATGGTTTAAACACTGGGTAAGTGGGACTAATTACTTGTCACATCATCCCAACATACAACAACATCGCACTAACCTACCATATTGAAACCAATAGGGTATGTTATCACAACAATTATAACTCCAACATACAACAACATTGCACTAACCTACCGTACTGAAACCGATAGGGTATGTTATCACAACAATTATAACTTTGAATACTTTGATAAACTAAGTTTATTTATAGGCTTAAATGCATTAAAATAACAGTTTTTCTTGCCAAATTTATGTACTAAGTTTTTTTTATGAATGCTTTAAAAATAAATGTTTCTCGTGCAAACAATGTACTATTTTTATTAGGAAATACGTTCATGTTAATAAGCGCCAAAACGGCCCTGTACCAAAACTTCCTGTGCCAAAACGGCAGCGCCAAAACGTCCTGCTTCGGATAAATATCATGCATACCAGTGTCCTTCTTAGAGATCTAACTGTGGATGAATTGTTGGCATATATTTACAGAATTTCATGTGTTCCAATTTGAAAATCTTTAAACAAATCATAATCAATAGTCTCCATTATTACAAGCCATTCAGTGCCTTTTTTTGACAATCATCTGATGATATTGTACACATTAGCTTTGCAGTGTGGAAATCAAATATCCTTGAAAAAATGAAAACAACATGGAAAACAATCAGGACATAATAAACTAGCTTGTTTATACATCCACACTACAATTTTTCAAAAGTGTACGTGAACGAGGGTCAAAGCTGTTGAGGATATAATAAAAGCCATAGCTAAAATCAAGGTATTTTCATGTAAACATTAATTCCCTTGCCAAAAGGAACCCATTTGGAGTAGCCAGCATGACACATAATTGTACAGATGAAATAGCATCTTAACTATCCATTCAAGCATTGTAGTAATAACAAGTAAAATCTTAAAGGTCACTCCAGCTGTCATACTAAATGTCTGAAGGTGCTGTTTTCAATCAGGACCAACTTGTACGCAATATGAATGTGCACATCAAGTTTCATGACCACCCCTGCAAATGATTTAGGTGAAGTGACAATTATCTAACAGATGGAAGAATGGCATACAGTGGCATAACCTCTTTTGGTCAAACTGGACTTTAAACATATAATTAAAGTAGGCCTACAATTTTTCCTGGGACAATGGTTCATCTGAAAGCCAATCAGAAGATTAATTCCACCCATCGCTGATATACTTAAATTATATAGCATTTATCTGCACATTATTATGTACAATACTGGAAATATAGCTTACATGTTGTTCAAAACATCAACTGGCAGATCACGGTAGTAATAACCGGGAATTGCAAACATTATTTCTGGTGTAATGACTGCAAAGTCAGTCAAGGTCATCCTGGAAACTCCTCCCTTGCTCTCTATGTATGCACCAATCACAGCAGACAGGATTTTTAGTTTTACATCCTGAGAAGAGAAACAAGTTTGATAAAACATTCAAATTCTTTACTTAGTTCTGCTACTAAATAATATCCAATTTTCTTCAATTCCTTTGAACTGTCATGTCTTCTAGACACTAAGTACCATACAAACTTTGAAGAGAACAGTATTATTACTATACATGTATATCTAATTCTGTTATTTAAATAAGTCTCTAAGGGAAAGATATGTGAATATCTTTAACAGTACTATCTGAGAGCAAAGAATGACTGACAATAAATCATTATGGAAGAGAACGTGTATTCCATGCTTTATTTCAAACAGCTCATCAGCTACATGATTCTAAATCTAGTGGTCAAAACAGTCATAAAATGGATGCCTCAAACTGATTTTAGACTTTATTGAAAAGAAAAACAAACAAACAAAACAAAAAACCCAAGTAGATCTGATATCACTCACCTGACCTAATAACTTTACAGTTGAAAATTTCATCATGCATGCTAATGTAGTAATGACAGAACACATCCTATGTAAACTATTTCCTACAGGTTATCTGATATTAATTTTACCTTTTTCACTATATCCTCCTAAAAATTCTTTTTTATAATAAAAAGTATACTTAATATGCACATTCTCAATAGTCGCAACTGAAGTCATCTAACACCTTGATAATAACCCAGTTGATCAAAAATATAAATTTATGAGTTATTCCCAATCAAACAGACACAAAGTCACCTCATTTATACCGTACCAATCTTGTTCATTACTGAAACAGTATGAGATCCTGATGATAGAAACATGTATTCCAAGCCTGATTAAAACTGGATCACAAATATGACTTCCAGCATAGTACAAAGCTCAGGTAATAAAAGCCAAGATTAATTAATATGAATGGATCTTACTCCTTGACACATCTGTCCAAGATTATCATGATAAAAGCCAGTATTTCAATTCTGACCAAAATCAAATTTAAAACAAAATATAGCCTCCACAGAGGTCAATCCAATATGTGATCATTTGGTACGCGCAGATTTCACTCATTACTGAATTAATCCAAGGTCTTAATCATATAAGCATACAAGTTTCATCGAAATCAAAATTATACATATGACCTCAAAAATGGTAACAATGTTAACCAATCTGGTGCAAGATCACTTTAATAATATGCATGGATTTTACTTATTATCAAACATACGAGGTTTTGATGATATAAACTCATACTGCTGGTTCAAATGAAACTGGATTGTTACAAGTCTCTACTCTTAAAATGAGTAACGAAAAGAGTGAAAAGCAACAAGCTTTGTAAAATTCAACAAATAATTTACTTCTCTAGAAAACAAAATGAAAATGTAAAAAAAATAACAGTATTGTGAGTTAAATCCTGAAATAATCCTACAATTACAGACCCAAGTCCTAATAATTTCAAGTTCTGTATATACTTAAATAGAAATCCAAATTAAGTCCAATGCTGAAGAAGTTGATGTGCATGTGGCAGCCTGTATTGTGTTGCTGTACCAAATCTTTTGTTGAAACCCCTGTGACTGTCCTAGTATATTTTTTTAGAGCACTCTGTATTTTACAAAGAAAATAATCACTTGAATAGAATAATTTGAAGAAATAAAGTCCAGCCCACATGAACTACTGGTCAAAACAAATACAAATTGATTCTACTATATCTTAGCATGAATTACTACTTTTTCCACTAACAAGATTATATAGTCTTCTACTTGACCTCAGGTCACAATTAACATTTTCTAAAAAAAAAAACATTACCTATTGGAAAAAATGTTAGCTATTATTAGCAGTCTCTTACTAAAATTACAATATATAACCTACATAATATCAGGTGCACCACATTAATTGTAGGGGAATCTAAATAACCTAGACCCAGACCCAAATAAACATATTTACTTCTATCAATCATGATCCTGACAACAATCCATACACACAGAGAATATTTTAGCTATGTATTAGTTGTTCACAGAATAAAATACAAAAAATAAACAAGAATCAATAATTCTGGTCATTACCAAGTAGAAAATAAACTTGATTTTGGACAAGGTTATGTGAAACACACACTGTTACATTACAACAGCATATAATGAAATAAAAACAAAAACAAATAAAAACAAACATTGCAAATTAAATATATGCAACAGGATCAAATATACGGGTTTCAATCAATGACTGATGGACAGATGCACAAAGTACATTTAACTTAATGCAGGGCAATACTACAAGATCACTAAACGGACTTGTAGCCAGATGAGCCAAAAGGTTTGTGCATGTTACTTTTTGCCAATATCTTCCAAAGTAAAAGTGACATAAAAATTGTAAAAAGTGACCAATTTTGGTAGCCAGATATAGTACTTTCATAATGAACCCACACACAAGATCCCATGACCTACAAATATGTCTATCAAATCAATCAATATGGACCCAAGTCCAAGCATATTTTCGTGGGGGTGTGGGCATTTGATGGAGTAAACATATATCAAGTAGCATTTTCACCCAAATACTTGCTTCAGAGGCAATTTTTAAAGATAGTAAAAATCATGTGATACCTGCAATATAAGAGCAGTTGCACCCACTCCATGTTATATTTCTAAAATCTTATTTTTTTGTATGGGTCATATAAGAAATAAAGATCTGGTGTGCAACATCATCAATGGAAGGGTTTATATACATGCACAGCCAACTCCAGTAATTCCACTCATCCATCACATCTAATGTATTTTTGGATAGCGGTCCATTACTTTCTGTAAGCCTTTGGCCTCGTGGCCTTGCATATAAATTGGCAAGTTTAAAAGGACAACAAAAACCCCCACTAAAATTAACCACTGTCATTTGATATGTAAACCACTTATACAAAAAGTCTCTTTTAAATTTATATACTGTAAGTAATTTATTTATTAAAATTCTTGAATAATGTCAAATCTTCCATTTTAAGAATTCACCAAATGGGAACATCAACTCCTGTATGTAGCAGATGTCGATGACAAGTGATATGAATGCCTTTTAAATACTGGATATCATTTCCCAACATCCATATTACCACTTTCAACTGCATATTAACATGATACTTGTATCCACTTGAAATTGCAGAATGAATCAACTAATCACACCAATTCCTATGATCAAGTTCTATTGAAATAATGTAAAAGTGTGAGCACAACACACTTTCTTCTGAAAAATGAGGGATTTTTTTCTTATTCAGAATTTTCTCTACTTAATGTAAAAGAGGAAATGGCATGGCTCAAACTCATGCCTGCCACATGAAAAAGCATCCCAAAATAAAAATGCTCCTGGTTCTGGAACCCAAATGAAGCAAATTTATCAATTTGAAATTTTTGATGCAAACTGTCTCAATTTAACATCCACAAATTACATTTCTAAAAATTCCTGAAGTAAATATCAGCACAAGTATTATCCATTCATGGTTAATAGTGAAGCTGTCAAAATTTTGGAAAACTTCCACCAGATACCCATCGATCCTAAAAATCCTTTACCTGGGTACCAGATGAGAGGGAAATTGCATTAAATGTGTACAAACATGAAGCCAAGCCAACATTTTTAAATTCATAGTATCTTATAAATATCACTATCGGTACCTAATGTCATCTGGTATTAAGTCCAAGAATTAATCCTCATTTTCTGATCAAGTTCTGAAATCCCACCATCATCATCTAGTAAATCGTCATGTCTCGTCATCATAAAAATCATCCGACTCCCTATCCTTGGCCTCTTTTCAAACGTGGATGCTTATTTAGCAACTGCAATTAAGCTTTGTAAATAATACATTGATCATACAATCTGTGAAATTCATTAAAAGTTGCAACTGAACACATGTCACTTGTGCGACAAGATCAAATAACCACCCTCTGCTACTTGCCACTGTACCAAACTAGTGGCTGAAATCAAAGAGTTGTCACATGGGAAAGCAAGCTATGGATTAATGTCAGTTATTACTGGAAGAGGCAGACCTCTGCATGGCACTGAAAAAGTACATGTATTTGCAGCTCAATCAAATGGATTGTCAACTTGAAAACAAAGTGAGTTCTGCCTTTAAAACCACTGACAAGACAACTTACCCAGATTATTTTCAACAGGTGGGTACCCAAGTACCCGGATACCTGTTGGCATCTTTAGTAAACAGATAGCTGAAACGTGTACATCTCTTTCAAGGCTGTGACCAAAACCAAGCAGATTTAGGAAGAGCATTCATTTCCCTTGACCAAGTGACATAATTTAGGATTATGTACCTGTTCTGCCATATTAGAATGCCAATTTTGAACCGTATAACTGAGTTTGCAAGGTATGAAAGATGACAAGAAAAATCTATATAATTAATGTATCATAGTTGAATTCAACTGGCCCATGGCCACAAATAGGTTGATTTGAATCAACTGTTCTAAGCTTTTTAAAATTACATATTTTTACTTCTCAGATCGACATTTTGGCTCTGCTTTATTGCATCCAAAAGGTTTATACGTGTATAACAATTCTGGTACTATTTCAGACCAAGAACACTATTCTTCCCTCCAAAGCTTGTTCAAAGGTATTATCTAGTAAACTAAAATAAGATGCTGTCTCATAGTAAGGAATGTATTGATGAACATCCAATCAGCAATTCAAGTCTCTGTTTCTTTTTTTAAAAAAAAAATTTCATCCATAAAGAAAGGCTTTGAATTGAACTGAATTAATCAGAAATCAAAAGGGTTAATTCCCTAAGTATGAACTATAAATATGTTGGCTTCAAATTTTCTTGATCATCTATACACTGGAAACTCCAAGGTTAAACAAGTAAATTTATGAAGTATGACAGTATCATATTCCACTTAAATCTTAATCTTTTTACATCCATTCTTGAAGATATATTTTAACACTCAAATATGCATTTGTTAGATCAATGGCTATGGTACCATCATTTTCCAGTAATTATTCCCAGACAATTTAAAAATCAATGTTCAGAAGTCACCAAATCATTCCAAGTCTTTTGATTTATGCCCTGTCTGAATTTCCCATTAGGTTTTCATGCTACAAACAGATCTTAAACAGCCAGTTCCTTATTGTTATGAAGGTACTATATAGTTCCTTTCCACAATATTTCATCTACTTTAATTATAATGGAATCTTTTACTTGTAAGAAACTGTGATGTAATTTAGTCTTTTGCTTTGGGTTTGAATTTGGTCTTATTTAGTCTTGTAAATTTGTGTAAAATCCAGTTAGCAGGTATTTGCCATTATCATGCTTCAAAACAGGTACAGCTTTAGCCATGAAGGAACTTACCGGTCATTTGTTTCTTTTTTTATCTGCACTTTTAGCACATGATATTGACTGTCATGCCCAGGAAAAAGGAGTTAAGCGCTTGGAAAGCTTAAATGAATTAATTTCATCATCAGTTTCATCATTAGTTATAATCAATATCATAACTTTTCCAGTATAATTTGAACCAAACAGGTTTCATTCGGAATTCAAGCCTGATCTAAAATCTAAATTTCAGGCAACTCCTAGGGGCCATAATGAAAATGTGACTGAAATTTCAGTTAAATTTAGTAAAATGTAATTGCTGCACAAAGATCATATTTCACTAAATTTCACTAAAATTTCAGATTTTACTAAACTTTCTGGAAACATCAGCAAGATCTTGTGACTGAAATTTCAGTGAAATTTCACTGAAAAAATCTCAATGAAGATACTTCACTGATATAAAAAAAAACAAAAAAAAACTGTATTCCATTTCAGTAGAATCTTTTCTTTTTGTTTCATGATTTCTTGTACATTTTGAACAATTTTCAACAAAGTTTATATTTCCCATTTCTGACAGCTCTAATTTTATTGTTCATTTTGAGACCAATAACTTCTGTCCATGTTTTTCTTGTTATTTTTCCTATTCATTAAATTGAACTGGATTGAACTGCCCTCAGATGATAAGATTGTTTTCTGCTTTTCTCATGATCTGAATCAGATTTTCCTCGATATCAATCATTTATTTCTTATATCATCTCCTCTCCAGTTTTCAAATAATGGTCTGTCCAGTCCATTCTACAATAAGCTTTATAAAAGTATTTGTTCCATAAATTATTTAACAGATAATCCCTGTAACATGGTTCCCATGCTTTTCTGAAGATAAATTTCCAGGTCATTTCCAGGGATTTTCCAGGAAGAAATTACATTTTTCAAGGTTCATATATGACCATTATTGAATGTAATTATAGAACATTTTAGATTATAAAAAATGCATTTTCTAAATATAAAGATGTTTCTATTTCAAAACTCTCCAAAACATCCAAGTCAGAAAAGATGATCATGTACAAAACTACAAAATGTATCACACAAAACAAGTTTGATTATATTCCTAGAAACTGACATGTAAGGTTATTACAATGTACAGAATACAAATTCTGACTTTGTTGACCTGCATTATGTTGCTACATGGAAACGACATAATGAACATAACTTGGTTTTGTTTCCTTTCAAACCTTTAATTCTAAATAATTATATAGCAATGTATATGCATGTTATACAAAGTAACATTTCCTATCACAGTATGAAAAAATAAACGCAAAATATTAGAATCTTATCTTGTAAGGAAAAAAGTTTAACCCTGAATTGACCTGTGCCAATAAAATCCCAAACAAGATTTTTCAAAAAACTTAAACTTCTTAAGACGATTTGGTCAAAATCCATAATTTCAAAAAACATTTACAAAAGGGTTGATTTAAATTTTGACAGAAGACCTTCAAATTTAAATGCTGTATTAAAAAGGACTAAATTTTCTGTAAAATCAACTTGTCTTCTTGTAATTCGATAAACCAGTCCCCAAACTTGTACTGATACTGGGGCTCGTATCGTCTTTTAATCTGATACAAGGGACGACAATTTCCCCATTTCTCCAGCGTTCCATTTAAGATCTGAAACCAGTGCATCAAGCCACATGTCACTGTGTAATATTTTCGCACCAAATTTCAGCTCAGATTCAACATTTTGGACAACAAATTTGGCTTAAAAGTCTGTTCAGCAGTCCGTTTTCTAATCTAGATTTCCTCCACATATTCCCACCCCATGGACATTTAGGTTGGGATGTGGAGTCAGAGAAATTGCATATTGAAAATTTGGAATTTACCGCCACTGTGCGATAGCGGCACATGGTAGTCGCTTACTAGCGGGCCTAGCAAATTTAAATGTTATATCAACTCATACCTGCATGAAATCGATAAGAAAATGATTTATTTTCTCAGAAATGGCAAGTATTATAATCGCTATGTCTTTAATCCGCCGGCAGTCTAGACAAAACTACAGCATATATGAAACCTGATCCGGTACCCGCCATTTGCATTACTAGTCACATGACTTCACAAATCTCAATAGTCACATGATATCAACAGCAAACTCCTTTTAATGTTGTTGTACAAAATTCAATTATATTAAATGAAAGTCAGATATCTTTTGTTAAAACCAGAAAGAACATATAATTCTCAACATATTTATTTTGAGAACGACGACAAGAAACCTGTCGCTGTCATCTGGTCAGTCAGATTCATCAAGCAGAGAGCACAAATTAACGTGGTAGTCACATGACACAACAAAACCCAGCAGTTGTTGTAGGAATAAATATAGATAATTTAGGTTCTTTCGATTTTGTATTTTTATTACAACCAGCATACGACTTTCATTCAATAATTTCTTCTACAACATTTGAAATGGGATATTATTGATATCGCATGACTACGGTATCTACAAGGTTATGAACATGTGGGTTGTGAGATTTGTGTACTTGTGCGATTACCAATGGAAATTGCGAGTACCAGCTCAAATTTCATCAACGTCGTAGTTTTATTTTGTCTTTCAGCAGATTAAAGACATAACGATTTTAATACTCGCAATTTATGAGAAAATAAATAATTTTCATATTGATTTAATGCGAGTTTTGACTAGATTTAACAATGTTTAAGTTTGCTAGGCCACCTGGTAAGCAGCTACGCTTTGCTGCCACCTTCTTGTCCGCTTGTGATGCTAGACTGGTATTCATATCTTCCATGTAAGAAAAGATACCAATATCGAGCTGTCTGTGGAGAAAAAAAAAGTTTACTAGACGAATCTAATCCACTGAGCGTTTGGATTGACTCAACAAATGTGTTTATGGCAAGCACCCAAACGATGTATACTGCAACCTCTGAATATTCTGGTCAGAACTCGTTAAATTTAACTCACGATCAGGCCAGTTACGACTCGATTACGTAATTGTTTTGAGCATCAAGTGGGAGCAGAAAATTCCCGGGTTTTTCCCAGACTTACATCAATATTTGCAAAATTCAAGGACTTTTCATGGTCGGGAAAAAAATTTTCATTTCTCCCGACTATAACCCAATTTGCCGGTAGCGTGAGAACCCTGCTGTTAAGAGCTTTCTGACTGGTCAAAAGTTTCTACTTGCCTAATGAATCTTTGTGTAACAGTAATTGAGGGAATGAATATGCTTAAAAACATGGCATTTCGAATTTTCAAGCATGAATTGGAAAAAAGCAGTTTGAAAAATAGTTTGAAAAATGTGCGGAATTGGGATTGCATGATTTCAATGCAAAGATGATCAGAATGCAAAAGGTCAATTTGTAAGAAAACTGAACACAAGGAATAGGATTAAATGATTTTTGCCATAAAGATTTGAACCACCATTGCCAACTCAAAAGTAGTATCTAACTAGTTAAATGCAAAGGAACTGGACAATGGTCATTTGGAATTCCAAACTGATTCCTTTTCAGATCTAAGGAGAGACAACAGACAAATTGCTGTTGGTAAAGTGATGATATTGTGCCAGATACTCATATCAAAGATGGTCATATCTTGGCAGAGTTGTTTTCATGGCTCACATGCAGAATCATCCCTCAATGTTGTGTTATTATTGTTTATATTATCAAAATATTCTGTGTTAGAATTCTCAGTAAAATCTGTGTTATTATATCATGATAAACATTTGTCATGGCTGCTTATGCGTTGAGGGATCATTCATGTAATCACAACAGCATCGAAGCTTTACATTCAAAATTCCAGTCCACAGCACAACCCCTATATCTTTTGTATGTCATGTAACAGCTGTATAATTTTATTTCAAATTGACACATTACAGTGGTTAATAAAGTGCTGTATAATTTTCTGTTTTCATTATTTCATTTGAAACCTTTTGAAATGACAGTGCAAAATTACAGAAATTTCAGTAAAATATTCTATAGTAACTCTGAAACTTCATTATTTCAATCAGATTTCACCAAAAAGCAGCTCAAGTTCTGGTCAGTATTTCAGTGAAATGTCACCAAACTTTCACTGAAAAATTAGCAAGATCTTGCCAAAACTTTCCTTGGAATCTCACTAATATTTTGACCAAAATATTCAGTGAAATTTCTGCAAAATAACAGCGAAATTTCACAACATCTGACATTTTCACTAGGGAACAAAGCAGAGCCAAAATACTGATATTGTTATCTATATTTAACTGTTTGTCTGTTAGCTGAAATTTTTTTTATTCCATTATGTTATCGTAATTTAACATTGTTTGCTGGACTTGACCTTGTCCAAAACTGAGTTCATTTCTGTTTGACCTGATTGTCTTTTTTTAATATTTTTTTTTATTTCATTTATGTAAACAACTAATAATAGCTTCATTATTCTCTATGGGTATGAGCTCACTGACCAATTATTCAATTAAACAAGAAGGCGTAAACATGTTGATCAGAGTCAGGGTATTCGAGATCCCAAAGTGAATTTAATAGGTTATTGTGTTGTAAGTAAACAAAACTCATCAGATCATGGTAGAAAGTTATTTTCCAATGGGTAATGGTTCTTTTTAGAAAATGCTAATTTGTGACCCAAGATCAAACAGAGAACTATATTATCTTCTGACTGTCAGGATTTTACCAGTTGTGCTTTAACATCTAGCAATTTAAGTTGTATTATGTTGTGACTAGTTTGGGGTGAATTTTATTTTCTTCAAATTACTGAACTGAAGTGATTATTTTCTCTGGAAATACAAAAGTGCTCTGATAAAATTCTTGGGTCATGACATTCATTGGAATTTATACTCAATTCAAACCTGGAACAATATTTCTGTGATTCAACAAGAGACTGTGGACACATCAGTACTTTGCAGACTATCACAGGCATGTAATTGCCTTCAATTCTGGATCTCTTCAGGGCTTGAACTGAGTTTTATTCAGGACTTTTTATTACTAGGACTTGTGTCTTTAATTCTTGGATTATTTTTGGATTTAATTCGCAATACCGTAAGCTCTTTTCTACTCATTTTTCACTCTGTATTCTAGGGAAATAAATTATTTGTTAAATTATACAAAGCTTGTCGTCTTCACTCTTTTCTGTTACTTATTTTAACAGCATATACTTATAACAATATACCCAAAAAAAAATATTATACTAAAAAACTTTGACCCATAGCAGTTGACTTCATTATTTCAACAGATGCATCCAAAGGAATGCATTCTCCTAAATTAATAATGTCGCTCAGTAAAGACAAATGGATGATCATCATAAATCCATTTAGTAGTGCCATCTTCTGCGTAGAATATGTATTTCAGCCATCAATATACCACAAAGAGATAAAACTTCTACTGGTTTTTACTCCAGGAATTTTCAAACACTACAAAGTGGATATTAAATAGTATTTGTTTTGGGGTTTAATGCCATTTTTTGGCATGACAGACTATACGTGCCAGCCAGTATGGTTGGAAGAGGGAAGAACCACTGGTACATGCAATTGGAAGCTACATACTGGAAAGCTTTCTAACATACCTTCAATGGCTAAGCCAAGACTTGAGCGTATGTATAGAGGGGTGAGATATGATGGATCTATAAAGGTGAGTGCCTGGGACTATTCAGAAATATGCGGTCCTCAGATGTCAAATAAAAAAATTTGCTTTTCAACTATATAACTGATAAAATACCTTCATGAGCCAACCCAAGACTTGATCCATGTAAAGTGGTGAGATACAAAAGATCTGTTAAGGCAAGTGCCTTGGACAATTCCAAGACCTGGGATCCCCAGATGTCAAATTTAACAAATTTGCTTTTCAACTATTTAAATGATAAATTTGTTTCACAAAATCCTGAATGAGGAAGAGGGAGTGGGGGTGTTTAGCATGAGTGTGGACCATTCAATTTCCTACTTTCTGCTTAGTATGGGAAATAATGAATTAAAGATCATGAATAGCAAAGTTTACAAAGCACTGGTGGGAAGAAAGTGTCAAGGAATGGATATTTTTGTAATTTATATACAATATTGATCCACAAGTGATCAAATATGCAAGGAATATTCAAATTTTGTGACCTCATCAAAATTCATCGATTAACTTATTAACCCCTGCAGATTTTTACATTTCACCTGATATGGGAGTAGGAAATTCATTTTTGGGATTACTTCACAATATAGCTAAATACATCTGCTTCCATAATATTTTTGTTTTTGCCAGATACCAAGCTGTGTTAAAGATGTTTTGGATTGACAATGCAGAAGGGTAAAATTCCACTTCTTTGAGATTTTTTTTTCTTCTTCATCTTTGTTTTGTTTCTTTTTTTCTTTTTTTTTTGCTTATTGGAGACATCATTTTCGTGTCCTGGCCACTTTTACTCCAAATCTCAAACATGACTACTTTTGCTAAGGTTCACCTGTCTGTCTCCAGTTCAGTCTCGTCTGCTTTAGATCTCAGACCAAAAAGTCTAAAATCCAGACAGAAAATCTGGTTCCTACAACTGGCAACTTTTTTGTGCCCAAATAATTGAGTCTCAAAAATTACGTTTTCTCTCACTGTATTTTGTCATGTGAGTAGGAAGTCCTGATTATTTGGTATCAATCTAGAGCTATATCTGTCCAATTCTCTTTAATACCACCTACTTTAGTGTAGAGTAAATGATCTTGACAGTACAGAGCTCAGAAGTAGGGTACAACCTCATGAACCATAAACATGGCACATGGGATTAATGAGTTAAAGCAATTACAAGAAGCACATTATTGAGGTGGATGAAAGCAATGCTACCATTGTCGCACATTGATATCCGGGATTTCAAAACTCATTCCCATCATTCAGCTTCAACTTCCACAGCACTTGTTGTTCCTCTCTGGAAATTCTTAGCAGAGTGGACTGGTTCTCAGCTAAGAATTTTAACAAATTCTACAGGACATAGATTAAAATAAGAACTTTCTACATGCAATTTTCAACATGAAATGACTATTGAATTTAAGCACTATGTTGTTTTCCATCAAACATGCTAATTCATACAAGCTAAGCCAAATACTAACATAAAATAATTTCTCCCATCCATCACATCTAAAGTATGCTTTGATGGGAGCCAATTTTTTCTAATCTCAATGAAATGTCAATGATATTTGGTGAAATAATCTTGGTAAAATAATGACATTACAATGAGTATCACTAAAATATCAGTCACATTTTTGCTAGGGATACGCTTTTTTTAAACCTTGGACCCATAACCCTCACCTGAATCATATAAAAAATGACATACTCAACTAATGAAGACAGATTTCACTGTTTGGTCAACAGCAAGGGTCTGTAGTGCCAATAACGAGACGGCCTGGCCTGTACACGACCTCTGTTACTTTCACAAAACATTCCATAAATGATAATACAGATTATTTACTCCATGTACAACTCTACAACTGTTTCTAATGTCAAATAATAGCCATCTCCTGACTTGTAAAGTATACTATTAAATACCACTCCGGGAACCAGACTAATCAACAAAACAAAATGCAGTAACATAATGCACAGATGGTTTTGCGTACACATGATGACTGTTGAAACCAGTTGGAACGATCTTTCACATGTTTGACAATTTGAAACTAAATGTTATTTATACAGAATAACAAACAAATTCTTTAGAAAAAACGCGTTATTAACAATTATTATTGACGTGATTGTAAAACGAGGATTAAGTCATTAAACAACCTACATATACAAACACACACACACAGACACACACACCCGTGGCTTTCTCAAAGGATAGCCTCAGCGGATTTTTTCAATTTATCAAGGTCCCTCGGTAACATGCGCCCTCGCTTATAGTGCTGTCTATGTTTGTGGACCACCATTGTGTGCGAGTTACCGAGGGAGAGGTATACCACAATTCTAACTTTATATTTTAACCCTTTCATCACTATGGACCGGTATACTGGTCCAGGGGAAGTAAGTCCTTAAACACTGTAGACCGCTTTACCGGTCTGGAGTAGTGTTCTTCTCTAACATTATAGTACCCAACTATATAAATTTCGGGGTACCTCCAATAACTTCCTTCTTGTAATGTAGATATTATATTTGGATTATCTCATGGGTTTAACTTGTATACAGCTAGAAATATGGAACAAAGTAGGCACTTTTAACAAGTTTTCCGAACAGTGAAATTTGTATCCAAAATGGCGGACTTCGAAGAAAGATCAGAAGAGAATGAAGTGTCAAATTTTTAATTATCTGAGGATTTTTACCAATTTCGACCTAGACAGTTGGATGAAAATGAGAGAAGACATCTGGAGAGACAATGGCATGCGCTTGTGAGTGACAGTGATCACGATGAAGAGGTTCTGAACCGGAGGAATTGTACGCTTCACGTAATTTTGTTTGGACAAAGTTGGAAAACCAAAGAGATTTGTTACAGTTTTCTGAGAGAGTTGGACCCACCCGAGTGTTAGATGGCTCCAGGAAAGCTTTGGAATATTTTCAAATATTCTATTCAGATGAAGTTTTTGGAAACATTGTCCGTCTAACAAATTTGAATGCAACGATCAAACGTGCCAGAGGCGATACTGGTGTGTGGACAGATCTCACCTTGATGAAAGCTTCTACCTGCCAAATACATGAAAGAAAGACTTGTGTTGCTACTGAAATTATTTATGAGTACATCTAGGGTCAATTGAACAAGTTTTGGGAACTTCCTAAGTTTTCTAAGAAGTAAATAGATAATTATTTGTATTTTACCTGTTGTGTTACCTGTTTGCACCTGTATTTTAACAGTTATAACAGATATGCACATTTTAACAATTTATTCATAAAATTTGATTTTTAACCCTGATTTTGACACATAATCCAGCCAGATATCTTTAAAATTGGCAAAGTTATGTTATTTCAAATTCAACAAGTCATTTTGCTTTACAACTCCAAAGTTACTTAGTGTTGAGGACTCTATGCCTACAAAGTTACTTAGTGATGAAAGGGTTAAGCAAATATCTAGTTTGACTGAATTATTGATGTCAGATAGTTCAAAAAATTCATTCTTCAACAGGTTTCCATCTGTATACTGTCATAAGAGTCTCTAACTTTCAATAAAATCGAAGATGGAACTCTCATAGCCGTATTTGATGATCTTGACAAGTTCCTTAAATCTAACCATTCTATTCATAACAGGAAAAAATTGTGAAGAAAGAAAATATTTTACAAGAATCACAGAGAAATGATATTGGGATAATTCAGAGAGAACAAAAGAAATTGGTTTTGTTGTCGCCTTTATCTTGATTTGTTTCATCACTATGATGACTTCCAGGTTTGCAAAGTGGTATGTGATGAACTCTTAGAACAACAGGCAGGATCTCCCCAGAAATTTTAGAAGCAATAAAACAAAGAGACCAACTAAAATCAGTAGGAAATCAAACTGAATATAGAGTTTGGAGGAATAAAGTTAATAAAATGACATGTCAAGCCAAACACAAGCACTACAAAACAGTGCTGGATAAAAACCAAAATAATCCGAAAGCTATCTGGAAAGTATTTAGAGAGTTTGATGCAAGCAAACATAAGAGTAAAACTGAAATTTTATCCCTCAATCATGAGGGCATTTATACTGATAAACCAACTCTCAAATATTTTTAATGACTTTTCGTTCAAATTGCTGAAAAATTTAAAGAACCCAGAACTTCATCTGATCATCTGGAACTCAAACATTTTTGTGCTACAAAACTACCAAACAATATTACAGTTTGAAATTCCTGAAATGAGTCCAGAATTTGTGTTGAAATATATTAAGAAAATGGATGATTGTAAAGCTACAGGACTTGATATGATTGGACCAAGGCTACTAAAGGTAGCAGCACCTGCAATTGTACAGCGTATAGCTGTCATTTGCAATGAAAGTATTAGGTCTAATAAATTTCCACAGACATAGAACACTGCCAAGGTTACACAATTGCATAAAGCAGGAACAAAAGATGATGTAAATAACTATAGACTCATCTCTATCCTTCCTTGTCTCCAAATTACTAGAAAAACATGTACATGATTCTTTTCTCAACTATTTGAAAACTTAGGATCTTATTCATGATAATCAGTCTGGCTTTCAACAGAATCACTCCTGTGAAACTGCACTTCTATCTTTGATTGATAAATGGCTGAAAGCATTAGATCAAGCAGAAATGGTAGGCACTATTATGGTTGATTTTCGTAAAGATTTTGATCTTGTAGACCATGAAATTTTGCTTGAAAAACTAAAAATCTATCAATACAGTGAAAACTCCCCAAACTGCTTTACTTTCTAATTAACCGATAGAGTACAAAAAGTATCTTTAAACGGTCAACTTTTTCAAAGTAAAAATATTAATTGTGGAGTACCGCAGGGCTCTATCCTCGGACCTCTGTTATTCATTCTATTTATCAACGACTTACCTCTCAAGATAAGAACTTCAGTTTCTTCCACTGACCTGTATGCAGATGATACTACACTGTCTGAGATGGGTAAAACCAAAACGGTACTTGAAAATAACATACAAGACCCAAACCAAAATGCATGCTTACAACAAGCTTGCAGCAAGCTTATGACAAGCTAGGTGAGCTTGTGCAAGCTAGTAAGGGTGCTCGCACAAGCTTGCGCAAACTTGCAAAAGGAATTTTTCAAAGTCTGCAAGCTTGCAAAATCTAAAGTACTTGATGTAAGCTTGCACAAGCTTGCAATAATCAGTTGTGAAAGGGCAGTTCTGCATGAGATCAGTACTTCTTGAAATGTTGAATATATGTTGTGACTAGATCATACTCAGTATAAGAAACTACACTAAAGATGTTACTGGTAATCTAGTTTTTATTTATAGCATCTGATAATGCACTTGAGTTAAATAATATACATTTTCAGTGTTGTAAAATGCTAAGAACTTGAAATACTTGTACTTAGCTGATACATAAATAAAATATACTATTCCAACATTTCTCTATGTTTAAATTAACTATGAACATCATTAATATATTTCAAAATAAACTGAATTATTTCTTGACCAAGACAAAATATGAAATATTACTTTTTCTACAAAACTATTTGCGCTAGAGCAAGGATATTTGTGATGAGGGGTGAATAGGCCTTGGTGGGCACTGTAGACAAAGCAATATAGCCCCTCTGGGGCCAACAAACCCAGGAAGGGGGTCGCGTGATTCGTTCAGCCAATGGAATATAGTTTTAGGGTGTATGAATCTATGGGTCATCAGTCTTAGCGTCACTTGCAGAAGAATTCTTGGAGATACAAGTTGTATTTTAGCGAGTGTAAAATTTTAAATTTTCGTTTTTTCTTCCTTGCGATCCCTTCACTTGTTCCTGTTTCTTTGCATTATTATTCCTCTTACTTTTAAGAATCATTATCTTGCTAACACTCTGGAAAGGAGAAGGTGAGTAGATTTTGCTTTGTTGTACAGAGCCATCGTTTTTTTTTGTTAAGACAATGACAAAAGCACTTATTTTGGGTCATTCCTTTTGTAAATGGTTAGATCGGTATTTCAGGTTCGGGACGGATCTTAGACTCGTTCTGTCTTTCAACATAACAGAAATTTGTAATGTAACCATTAAAGGGGTCGGAGGGCACACAGTCGACAAGCTTTTGCACCATGACATGAATGAAGTGCGCTTAACATGCCCCGATATTGTAGTTCTACTTATCGGGGACAATGATGTAAACGCCAATACATCGCCAGCAGTAATTGCACATAAGATGGTCGCATTTGCTACGCTTTTACGTAAGAAATCTGGTGTTAAACATATCGTTCTTTGTCAGCTCATGCCTAGATTCCCGGCAACATTATACCAAGTTGGGGTTGCGGGAATACATAACCATAAAAATGAAGCAGCCGATAAAAACTACAAGGATAGGTATTGTCACTTAGCAAAGGAGGCAAATGATATTGTGCGATCTGAAGTGTCTGCTTATCCTTATTTAACATTTTGGGACCATAATAGCAAATTTGCCTTTGATAGGCCTCAGGTCAGAGAGAAATTTCGTTCAGATGGCATTCATTTGTCCCCTAAAGAACAGTGGCACCTTTATAAGTCTCTTCGTGGAGCTCTTCTCACTGCATGTTATAAAATAACACATAAACATTAAACGAGAACTAGGCTAGGCTTGCTCTTGTACTAATTCAGCTGTTTAAGCTGTATCTGCCCATAAAGGGAGATAATCAGGCCAGGTCCTGTGCCTGTTCCTTTGATTTTGGTAAACATCCTTAGTGTCGGTCATTGTGGAGGCACTGGATCCGGTCCCGTACCTGATCCTTTTGGATCTGTTCCTGGCAAGCCAGTCTGGCCTACATAATAATGTCATAATTTGTTGTTTCTTCCCCCCCCCCATTACTGATCATATACCAAGGTATCCTTGTTCTTATTTATTATTCACAAGTGGTCTTATATGAGTGGCTTCCCGGAACATGTTCAAATTTCTTTTGTTATCTGCCCATCTTGGGAGATAACAGGCCAGGTCCAGTACCTGTCCTCTCTTTCATCTTTTATTATCTTCCCACCTTGGGAGATAACAGGCCAGGTCCCGTACCTGTCCTTTTTTCTTCTGCACTTTTGTGTCAGCCACTTGGCCTGATAACAGGCACCGCCAGCTTCTATACATATGGCATTTTGCTTAGGAACAATTGGTCACACCCATTATAGCTTACCATGTGAGCATGCTATGAACTAAATAAAAAAATATATATATATTTATATTAGGTAACCATATATAAATCAGTTTGCCAATCACAATTTGTTAGTGCATATTTCCTTAAATAATAACATGCCTGGTGCATAGTATACATACAGGGTAGCCCATGTTACATGTTTCTTACTATTATCTTCAATACAGTAATTTTTCTAACTTTACCAGATCATGCCACCCAAGCGCAAAGCATCAGCAGGGGTTAAGCAGGCTGTCAAGAGGGTTTAGTCCACCGGTTCACGGTTTCGGTCAGTTGATCACCATAAACAGCAGCATGAATCTGGAGCAACACATGCAGCAGATACAGTCGACCAAGCTACCATTGACCGGATAACACAACAGGTGATACAGCAGATTACACCAGTCATCACTGCACAGGTGGACATGAAGTTGGACCGCATCTTGGAAATGCTGCATGGGACCACTCATCTGCAACAACCTGCCGTGTCTTCGCAGAAAACGGAGCAAGTGCCATCTGCCTCCTCCGGCGCCCAAACAGCAAGCAATTCTCAACAAGCAGTCAGGGGAAACATTGCACAGGCTACCTCAGTCTTAACAGGACTCTCTCATACAGGTATAAGTACTCTGAGTGATTTATTAACACCTATTACTACCTTGGACACACACAGTCAATCCAACTTTGTAAGCACATCAATTGATATAACTGCCTCTGTACCTGACAAAATTAAGCAGCAGATTTGGGCTGGGACTTACGTAGATTTTCAAACTCTCCTTTCCACATCCACGGACAATACATATAGATAACAGTTAGATTTCACGTCAAACGCATCTGAATTGAACTTTGTACCCATGGCCAAGAAGTCCCCGCTCTCCATCACTCAATGGTTGACAGCATGGAACAGATTTGCTACAATAATATGCATGAAATCCCCCATGTTCAGCACTGTGCTATCTCAACACATGAAAGTCGTCATGAAGTTGGCTGAGCACAGGGCTCATTGGAGATACTACAATGAGCAGTTTCGACGCATGACAGAGATGGGAGAGGCAAAGTGGGGATCCACCCACCCTGAACTTTACTTGTGATCTGTTCTTGACAGCATGGGTGACAAGATGGCCACCAGCACTACCACATTACCATCCTCATCCTCAAAAATGAACCCCCAAAAGGGGCCTGCTTTAACCACCACAGGAGGCTGCATTGTTCTGCAGGACTTGCATGTAAATATCAGCATATTATTGTTTCAATTGCTTGGAATCTCATCCCTTCACCAAATGCAAAATGCCCATTCAAAATCCGTTCAAATTTACATGTTAGAGAAAAAAATTGAGCTTTTTTGCATAAAGGAAATTCTTTAAGTGATTGTACACTCAATTAGCTATGCAGTCATTTTGTCAGGGAATGGAAGAATGGGTAAAGACTTCCATTTAGTAAAATCCTGTAAAACAGTAATTGCTGATTGCAAAGTTATTTACAGACTAACTTAATACAGCAAGATATTTGATGGCAAGTACTTGTAAATCCTATTTACTGATAATGTATGCACCATCAAATATACTTTCAGTAAATTTTGTAATATTAACTTCTGGCATCAAGTTTATGAAAGAACTGTCATATATTTGTTTCAATGACAATCTGCTTCCAGGAGAAAAAAAAAGTAACTGTCAGTTATTTACTTACTAAATAAAATTTAAAAAATATATATTTTGTTTTTCTTTGAGAGAGAGAGAGATGCATCCCATTCTGCCAACATTCTATAAAGAACTGAGCTTTGTGAATTTTGCTTGTTTCAAAAGAAATCAAATAAAAGCATGCAAGGTGAAGTGTGGTTTTCCACGACAGAGACTTAAGTCGGTATCGAGTCATTAAAGGCGGTTACTTCCCCCTGTTTACGGTCAGCAGACTGGTTTACGAACTGTAAATGTACACGTAACATATTTGAGTGGAAAGAACACAAAACAATCATTGTAGCATTGCGTTCAAACATTAGGCGCAATTTTCAAGGTTGAACCGTCACAATTAACCGCATTAATTCGGTAAATTTCATTGCCCGCTGAACCAATATATGTGCAGTAACCAATCCTATAACCCGAAAGATAATCTGAAATCATGGAGTTATAATGTTGGTAAGTAAACTCAAGATTGTGTTGTATTTTGCCAGTTTTCACGACTTTCATTCGGCGGTACTATAGTAGCGTTCTGTTTCACTTTTACGATTTAAATATGTCAAAAAATGACTTTGTAATGTTGCCTTGCCCAATGATTGAGATGACAACTCTGCAGATCATTTTTTATTGCTGCAATTGCCAAACTGCAGCAATCAATGCAGTGCTGTCAGTTGTCGACAATAGGGTTACGAGATTATAAAGTTAAACGCATGCTTGTGGATCTCATTTCCGTTATTCCTTGGGTCTTTTTTCCCTCTCACATATCAAATTCAACAATTGTTCAGAGGTTGTTACATTTAATTCTTTTCATCATCAAAGAAGATTGCCATTATTTTTTTTCAAAATGTCTTAAGGTGCATAATCAGTTGCATCGGATTTTTGTTGTTGTTCAAAACTCTTTAAGTGCCATTCATTTGACATGTGTCATAGCCCTTTCAAAATGAATAGTAAAACTAAAATTTAGGGCTCATTAAAGGATGATCATAAATAACACTTAATGATATTTCTTGGACTTGATAAGTGATTTTGGAATAATGAACTAAAAATGAAATGCTTTTGCCAATGAGGTAAATACTCATTTTTTTTTCTTCCTGATTACATAGTACATGTTGCTGTAATCCATTTCAGTGGATGATACCTGAATCACACCAGAAGCAGAGGAGGATGCAAATTTTATTCTGAGGATTTTGTTTAGCAGAGGTGATTCAGAGTAATTCAAATGGCAAACATTCTTGTTTTCACCTAAAAGTTCATCATTGTGACAGATGAGAGGGAATGTAACTATTTTACACCATCCTCCCCCAAATGGATTTCTACATGGAAGTAAATTAGTAGAACATTTCCAAAGCAATACATAACAAAAGTATAAAGAGTCTGCATACACAGATCCATTCCTATGCTCTTATTTTTATCTGATTAAATATTATTAAATGATCTGATGACTTCATTCTTTTCTTTTATTGTGACAGTAAGATCTCATTCTAACTGATGTTCACCATATATTAACATTTTCATTTTAATATTTGATATTACATACTTCTCGCACATCAAGAGCTAGAAAAATGGAGGTATGTGACCATGTATAGAATAATTCAATCGATGCCATATCAGTTCTTCTGATGCAACTAGTTAGGTCAGCTTTGTTTGCAAGCTTGCGCAAGCTTCTAATCAGTAAGCTTGCGCAAGCTTGTAATTGGTAAGCTTGCGGGGTTTCAACTCTGAGCTTGCAGCAAGCTTGCCGCAAGCTTACATAGCAAGCTCGTGCAAGCTTGCCAATTGCATCCTTACCATTTACAAGCTTCCCTATTACTAGCTTGCGCAAGCTTCCCTATTACAAGCTTGCAGCAAGCTTAGATTTGAAACCGCGGCTAGCTTGTGTAAGCTTACCAACTGCAAGCTTGCGCAAGCTTCCCTATTACTAGCTTGCGCAAGCTAGTAATAGGGAAGCTTGTGCAAGCTTGCAATTGGTAAGCTTGCGCAAGCTAGCTGCGGTTTCAAATCTAAGCTTGCCACAAGCTTACATAACAAGCTTGCAGCAAAGCTTGCCGCAACCTTAAAAATAAGCTTGCAATTTTGGTTTGGGGATGCTCTCAACAGACTTCAAGTATGGCACAAGGAAAACAGTATGATCATAAATACAGAAAAAAAACAAAAGCCCTACTAGTTACAATGCAACAAAAACGAGCGAGGCTAGATAGCGACAAACTCCAGGTTCTATTTGACAATGTGAGCTTTAATATGACCTCTCAGGATAAAATTCTTGGTGTATTCGTAGATATCAATCTTACTTGGTCTATTCACATGAAACACGTTTCAAAAAAGGTTAATTCTTATCTTTGGCTACTGAGGAAAATCAAAACATACATTCCTCTTCAGTACAGGGTCATCTTTTATAAAAGTTACATTCAGCCATATCTGGACTATTGTAATGTAATTTGGGGTAATACATCTAATTCAAACATAACAACACTTTTAAGATTCCAAAAGAGAGCTTGCCATTTAGTTCTAGATCAATGTACAGTCAATTTCCAGGATGCAATGAATAATATAAAGATTTTAACAATACATGAAAGAATATTTCTTAGAAAGGCCAAATTGATGTATAAAGTATCCAGAAAAGCCATTCCAGTCTATCTACGCAGTATCTTTCACCAAAGAGATCCTGATGGTACTCCAAATTTAAGGCCCTTAAGAAGTAAAAATTACATTATACCCAGGCCAAAGAAGAAATTGTTTAAAAAAAGTTTTCAATCAGCTTTATCGGTTATGGCTGAGTCAGTGGCAGAGTTGGAAAACTGCATTGGGTTTTCTTTTGGCAATACTTCAGGTGTCTGTACACTTTTACTTAGAGTAATAGGTTTAGGACCAATGGTTTGTGAATGTCTGCTGATAGTCAAAGGTTTCTCTCTCTGGGCAGCTAATTTAACCTTCTCATTTATTAGCTTGTCAATCTGTTTTTGCATCTTGCCCACTTGCTTCTGGAGTGTTTGTATAACAGTCAGCAGCTGCAGTGAGGTCAGTACCGTATTTTATGTATTTTTTCGTATCCTTTAATTTTTCATACACAATCCTGTATCTGATCAAATGAAGCCTACCTTAAATGGCATAAAATTTTGAACAAACTCTCACACAATTAACAGGTAGTCAGTTTGAAAGTATTTTTGATATGTCATCAATGAGAATGGCATATAAACAGATGCCAAGTCTACATCTGTCTGTAATCTGCATACTGAAAATACAACCAATATGTCAACACACATTAAAGGACATCACCTGGCAGACCTTCTCAAGATGGAAAGACCACCAAGTTCATGTGTATCAATAATGTATTGCATCATAGGCTGTGTACTGTGAATTGTACTGATACATGGCAAAGGTGTGTCATTTCACCCCTACCCATACTGAATACTGATATGGAAATTAAAAGTCTTGAAAAACTATGGGTGGTTGTTTTTCATACCGTATATACTCGCGTATAAGCCGAAGAATTTAGGAAAAAAATGAAGCCTTGAAGAAGGGGGGTCGGCTTATCTGCGGGCCAAGGTCTAAGTCTGAAAATTTTAGAGCTTCTCTTCTTGATTACTGGTATTTATTGTTAATGTCGATCGCCGAAGATGAGATCACATGCCTAATGATGCTACATGGCTCATGTGATATGTGCTGTCTTTAAGTGAAACAAGTATTTTTTCCAACTTTACTGGTAGGATAAGGAATGAAAAACATGTATTACCATACTTGACATCTATATGACAGATGTCCACCCACCAGAAAATGCAGCCATACATGTTATTTGAGCCATGGTGGTACATGTATTTTCCAAAAGAACCGCCATATTAGTAATCTCTCAATGAAGTATTTAACCCTCAACTAATCAGTAATCATTAAACTCTGCGGTACCGTACAAATGCACGCTAGCTTATTTCAGTGTTAATATGAAAAGAAACTACGTAAATAAAAAGATTTAAGAATTACGATACTGAAGGTATTTACGACACAACCATTTTGGTGTGGAGAGACATGTACATGTATGATAGTCTTACAGCAACCATAGCGAGAGGCTCCATAGGGGTTTGTTGCACATGCACCTAGGAAGGGTAAATAACAGGCAAGTAGCATATACGAGTCAGCGTGATCAATTGTTAAAAATATAATTTGAGGAATTTCTTTGACAGGAGTTTTAGAAGTAAAAGGCAGCCACAGTTTATTTTCTACTGTTGTTTAGTTGTTTGTATAGCAAAGTGGTTTGTTAATTGTAGAGTGTTGTACAATAACTACCAGTACGCTTAATCTGTGGTAAATGCCTCAGGGATTTTGTAGCACAATGCCACTGAATTTACTAATACATACCGACTCTCAGATGTATTGTTTAATGAGATAAGGTAGTGGACATGGTTTCTGCTCAAAGTTATAACTGTCACAATACTTGAACAATGTCCACGCTGAAAACCAATCATACTTTGGTCAACTGAATCATGCTACCGGCAGTTAAAAAAAACCGATAAAAAAAACAAAACAATGATCAATAATTATCCAACACAAATTGATAACCAACCACCCATGGGAAAAATTACAGGATAAGGTATAAGTAGGATACTACCACAATCAAGAATTATTTCAGTTTAATCTTTCCTGAAGTTTATTTTCAATCAGATAAAATGAATAGTGTTGGAAGTAAAAGAAAGCGTTCTGCTTATGATACAGCATTCAAACTTAAAGTTATTGAATATGCAGAAGCAAATAACAACTGTGCTGTAGCACGTGAATTTTGTGTGAATGTGAAGCAGGTACGGGAATGGCGGAAAAGCAAAGCAGCATTGGAAGAAATGCCAAAAGCCAAGAAGACTCGTCAGACTGGGATCACCTCATTCCCTGAATTGGAGAAAGAACTCAGTGATTTTGTAAGTGAATGTCGACAAGATGGATACATTGTCACACGAACTGCAATTCGTCTGCGTGCTATGCAGATGGCGAAAGATGACAAATACAAGATGGCAGATTCCAAATTTGTTGCATCAGCTGGTTGGTGTTCTCGTTATATGAACCGGCATGGTTTCAGCCTCAGGCAGCGAACAAAGATAGCTCAAAAGCTACCAAAAGACTTGGAAGAAAAAATTGAATCATTTCAGCAGTTCATCATTAAACGCAGAATGGATTGCTCATTCGAACTATCACAAATCGGAAATATGGATGAGACGCCTATGACGTTTGACTTACCAAGCATTAAAACAGTCAATGCTGTTGGTGAGAAAACTATTCTGATAAAAACGACCGGCCATGAAAAAACAGATTTCACGGTTGTTTTGGCCTGTTTAGCTGATGGATCAAAGCTGCCTCCTGTCATAATTTTTAAAAGGAAGACGCTGCCAAAAAGCATGAAATTTCCTGCTGGTGTCATCGTTCATGCACATGAAAAGGGATGGATGGACGAAAGTGGAACAATTGAATGGTTGGAGAAAGTCTGGAACAAGAGACCAGGTGCACTTCTTCAGAAATCTTCAATGCTTGTCTGGGACATGTTTTGAGCACACAAGACAGATGAAGTCGAAAAGGCCACAAAGAAAATGAAAACGACATTGGCTGTGATACCAGGAGGTTTAACATCAGTGTTACAACCTCTTGATGTCTGCCTTAACAAGCCGTTTAAGGACAGGATACGAAAGATGTGGTCCGAATAGGTTTGTTCAGACGCAGTGAAGATGACAAAAAGCGAGAATTTCACGAGGCCGGACCTCAACTTGGTCGCCAAGTGAGTCAAAGACGCATGGGACTCAATTCCATCAGACATGATTGCCAAATCATTTCGAAAGTGCTGTATCAGCAATGCCATGGATGGAACTGAAGATGATGCCATATTTGAATCAGACAATGACGAGGAGAATGAGAAGCAGAACGACACACTATCGGATGACACTGATGACAATGACGACATATACAATGACAGCAGGCCCATAACAGAAGCCGAGTTTTATGAACTGTTTGGCAATTCCGATACCGAGCCAGATTTTGAAGGATTCTGAATGTGATAAAACTTTTATAATTCAGAATTTTAGTATGAGGACGTTATTATTTCAATTATTATTTAACACTGAAGATAAATTGTTTTTATTTCAACATATAAATTAGATTTCTTACTTTCATTTTCGTTAAGTTTGAAGATAATATTTATTTTAGTAATGTGATTTGCCTAAATAAATGTACCAGTATTTAGAACTCACTTTGTGCATTTTGTGATGTAGTCGAGAACTTATGGGTCGGCTTATGCATGGGTCATGCAATTTTTCCTATTTTTACTTAGTCAAGTTGGGGGGTCGACTTATACGCGAATGGGAAACGGGCTTATATGCAAGTATATACGGTATATTCAATTCGATATTGAGCTCTCAAGAAGTTTTCATGACAATCGCTTAAATTACAAGGATATTACAAAGTTGTACAAACCATGCTGTCTGAGGGACTCATAAATTGGGGAACACTGTATAATGAGCAAGAGATGGCTTCTGAGTATTTACCCAATTTGTAAGGTTTAACAGGTGGGGCATGACAGACCGAATCACTTCATCAGTGGGACTTGTCTTGTCAAATATTATCTCCAAAGCCCCTCTTATGTTATTTTGTGCACTGATTATCAAAGTGAACATCTCCTCTGCTGTTCCATTGCCAAACTGAAGAATAAATATAAAATTCAATATCAGTTTAAAATATGGAAAATTTTCAGCTAAACATTATACAATCATCATAATTATTAATTTGGCAATAATGTAAATTTCCTTTATCTTTAAATGAGCTATAAATTTCAACCAGGTTGCTAGAAACTATTAATTTCATGAAAAACTGTCATGATGAATCAGAGAAATTAAGTACTGATGAAAATGCTTTTTTTTTTTTTTGTGTGGAAAACCACACAAACCTGATATAAGACAAAAATAGATGAATTTACAGAATTTGGAGTTGATATACTTGAACCAATTGTTTTCCACCCCTGTGATCCTATGTTTGCATTCTGAATCAAAGCAAGTAACCATGTTTGCATTCTGAATCAAAGCAAGTAACCATGTTTGCATTCTGAATCAAAGCAAGTAACCATGTTTGCATTCTGAATCAAAGCAAGTAACCATCAGTTGCAGATAGTTATTTCACTCATCAGCCACAAAAAACACTCAAACCACCAGTGCGCTATTCTGAAAGCTGTGCTTCAATAAAGATTGGTTATAATGTTTTACAAGGAACTGGGAATTTTAGAACATTATAGAACTATTATATCCAAATTGATTATTGTTTTTGAAACAAAATTTTCATGTACTATCCAATGTCAATGATGTTGGACATCTGTAGTAAGTAACTGATACTGGTATAATTATTGTCAGAACTCATATGTAATGGAAATGCAACTTTTGAACAATTAACACACATTTGAAATTTTTTTATGTTATTCTGAGAAGAAACAAAACTAATGATAGACTAGTAGGTCTTACCATTCAATGCAAGTACCAACATACATGTACATGTACTAGTCTCTGAATCATAAAAATCACTTTCATGTCAAATCGTCTTTGTGCAACAACTTGGTAGCTCAATCACTACTTTTACAAACAATATCCTCTTGGTATAACAAATTTACATTCCAACTAATGGTATCACAGGTGTGACATTGTCAATATCAGAATTAACATGAATCCAAGACATCAACAACCTTGTAACCAGACAGACCTAGGCATCACACATCATCATTAACATTACTGGTATTGACATCTGTGTTGTCACTAAAGCTGTCAAAATTTTACAAAACTTCTACCACCTGTCAATCATAACAATCAGCTAACTGGACACCCATTCTAAGTGAAATTCTATTATATGTGGTCCTGAACTGCTTTCTTGTAGGTTTATATATGCCAACCCCCAAGAAAGGTATAAGCATAATTATTACCAATATAAATGGCAAAAAAGCATAATCTGAGCATAAAAAGAGCAATCTATATATATTACAAACAAAACTTACAGAAAACTACGAAAAAAAAAAATACTTTTATTTTTGCTACTTATCTGAATCTGCAGTTAAAATCCTTGTCACAAATTGTCTAAATCCATGTGGATTAATAGTTTGCACAAGATAAGAACACAAAAATGGTCATTTATTTATGCATAAAACTCACTTTAACTAGTCTACATGTTTAACTTTCACTGAATGGTCATGAAGACCACGAATGATGAATACTGTATTACAAACAGTGTCAAATTCTTCTTTCAAAATATGTAAAGTGCTATTGATTTGACCTTTACCTGATGCAACATGTTTTCATGTTTAACAAAATTCCTCTGCTCCAATATTTTTTAGTCACACAAGTCACATCGATAAAGATCTTTTCTCTTAATAGCTGGTGCAATTGTTTTTGTAATTTAGACTGGTCCACTACATATGTGTATATAAAATTAATTTTGTATCTATGACACGTGGTTTCACTGTCAAGAAACCCGCCTGTTTTCTTGGAACCATTTCATGTGCAGTTACTATACACAGAAAAATGTAGTTTTTTTAGGGAGAGATAAAACTAATTTTAATTATGCAATACTTGCCTGCCGCTATTGTATAGCTAACCTATTTTCATGCTGAAAACTCAGTGTCCATTCAATGTGAATACATCCTCCCACAGAGTAGAGAAACAATCAGAACGTCTATTTGCATTGGACCACCCTCTTATTCTGCACACCACTCTATATGTCACATTATATGCAGAAGGCAGATATTGTCATCTTTCACAGACATCAATTATGCATGACATCAGAGATGAGTGGGAGGAAGGCATTTGGCAATACCAGCAGGTAAGTAAATGCTTAATTAATATCAGTATTACCTGCAAAAAAACCAAATATTTAAAACTATTTGCGCTAGAGCAAGGATATTTGTGATGAGGGGTGAATAGGTCTTTAAGGGCACTGCAGACAAAGCAGTATAGACCCTCTGGGGCCAACAAACCCAGGAAGGGGGTCACATGACTCATTCAGCTAATGGAATATAGTTATAGGGCGTACAAATATATGGGTCATCAGTCCCAGCATCACTTGCAAAAGATTTCTTGGAGATACGGGTTGTATTTTAGCGAGCGTAATTTTTACATATTTCCTTCTTTCTTCCTTGCAATCCCTTTACTTGTTCCTGTCTCCTTGCATTATTATTCCTCATAATTTCAAGGATCATTGTCTTGCTCGCACTCTGGAAAGTAGAAGGTCAGTAGATTTTGCTTTTTTGTACAAAGCTGTCGTCTAATTTTGGAAAGACAACAACAGAAGCACTTATTATGGGTCATTCCTTTTGTAAATGGTTTGATCAGTATTTCAGGTTCGGGACGGATCTTAGACTCGTTCCATCTTTCAACATAACGGAAGTTTGTAACGTAAACATTAAGAGGGTCGGAGGGCGCACAGTCAACAAGCTTTTGTGCCATAACATGAACGAAATGCGGTTAAGAAGCCCCGATATTGTAATTTTACTTATCAGGGACAACGACGTTAACGCCAATACATCGCCAGAGGTAATTGCACATAAGAGGGTAGCATTTGCTACGCTTTTAAATAAAAAATATGGTGTTAAACATATCGTTCTTTGTCAGCTCATGCCTAGATTCCCGGCAACGTTACACCAAGTTGAGGTCGCAGGAATACATAACCATAAAAATTAAGCAGCTGATAGAAACAAGGATATGTATTGTCGCTTAGCAAAGGAGGTCAATGATATTGTGCGATCTGAAATCTCTGCTTATCCTTATTTAACATTTTGGGACAATGATAGCAAATTTACCTTTGATAGGCCTCAGGTCAAGGAGATATTTCTTTCGGATGGCATTCATTTGTCCCCTAAAGGACAGTGGCACCTTTATAGGTCACTTCAGGGAGCTCTTCTCAATGTATGTTATAAAATAACGCATAAACATTAAACGATAACTAGGCTAGGCTAGCTCTTGTACTATTTCCGCTTTTCAATTTCAGCGCTATCTGCCCACAAAGGGAGATATCAGGCCAGGTCCTGTACCTATGCCTTTGTGTTTTGTAAACATCCTTAGTGTCTGCCATTGAGGAGGCACTGGGTCTGGTCCCGTACCTGATCCTTTTGGATATTGTTCCTGGCAAGCCAGTCTGGCCTGCATAATAGGGGGTCCCTGTAATAATTTTGGTCTTTACCCCCATCCCATTAGTGATCATATACCAAGGTATCCTTGTTCTTATTTATTATTCACAAGTGGTCTTATATGAGTGGCTTCTGGGAACATGTTCAAATTTCTTTCTTATCTGCCCATCTTCGGAGATAACAGGCCAGGTCCAGTACCTGTCCTCTTTTTCGTCTTTTGTTATCTGTCCACCTTGGAAGATAACAGGCCAGGTCCCGTACCTGTTCCTGTGTTTTGTATACATCCTTAGTGTCTGCCATTGTGGAGGCACTGGGTCAGGTCCTGTACCTGATCCTTTTGGATACTGTTCCTGGCAAGCCAGTCTGACCTACATAGCAGGGGGTCCCTGTAATAATTTTGGTGTTTCTCCCCCCCCCCCAAATTAAGGATCATATACCAAGGTATCCT
This sequence comes from Megalonaias nervosa, assembly GCA_016617855.1. Lineage (NCBI taxonomy): Eukaryota > Metazoa > Mollusca > Bivalvia > Unionida > Unionidae > Megalonaias > Megalonaias nervosa. The sequence goes on along the minus strand of JAECUM010009617.1, from coordinate 54,026 downwards.
TGTTCTTATTTATTATTCACAAGTGGTCTTATATGAGTGGCTTCTGGGAACATGTTCAAATTTCTTTTGTTATCTGCCCATCTTGGGAGATATCAGGCCAGGTCCAGTACCTGTCCTCTTTTTTGTCTTTTGTTATCTGTCCACCTTGGAAGATAACAGTCCAGGTCCCGTACCTGTCCTCTTTTTCTGCTGCACTTTTGTATCAGTCTCTTGGCCTGATAACAGGTCCGGTTACATACCAGACCGCCACTTTCTATATATATGTAATTTTGCTATGGAACAATTGGTTACACCCGTTATAGCTTACCATGTAAGCATACTATGTACTAAACTAAAAAAAATTTTAAAAAAAATTGATTTATATCAGGTATCCATACATACATGAGTTTGCCAACCACAATTTGTTAGTGCATACTCCATTAAATAATAACATGCTGTGTGCATAGTACTCATACAGGGTAGCCCATGTTACATGTTTCTTACTATTATCTTCAATACAGTATATTTTTTTTTCTAACTTTACCAGATCAGGCCACCCAAGCGCAAAGTATCAGCAGGGGTTAAGCAGAATGCCAAGAGGGTTCAGTACACCTGTTCAAGGATTCGGTCAGTTGACCACCATAAACAGCATCATGAATCTGGAGCAACACATCCAGCAGATACAGTCGACCAAGCTACCAATGACTGGATAACACAACAGGTGGTACAGCAGATTACACCAGTCATCAACATATAAGTGTACAGAAAGTTGGACCACATCTTGGAGATGCTGCATGGGATCACTTATCTGCAGCAACCTGCCATGTCCTTGAGGGAAACAGAACAAGGGCCATCTGCCTCCTCCAACGCCCATACAGAAAGTAATGTTTAACAGCCAGTCGGGGAAGCATGGCACAGGACTCTCTCATACAGGTATAGGTACTCGGAGTGATTTATTACCATCTTTTACTACCCTGGACACACACAGTCAATCCAGCTTTGTAAGCACATCAATTGATATAACTGCCTCTGTGCCTGACAGAATTAAGCAGCTGATTTGGGCTGGGACATACATAGATTTTCAAACTCTCCTTTCCACATCCACGGACAATACATTTAGATTAGAGTTCAATATCACATCAAACTCATCTGAACTGAACCCACTACCCATGGCCAAGAAGTTCCCGCTCTCTATCACTCATTGGTTGACAGCATGGAACAGACTCACTACAATAATGTTTATGAAATCCCTTATGTTGAGCACTGTGCTATCTCACCACATGAAAGTCGTCATGAAGTTCGCTGAGCGCAGGGCTCATTGTAGATACTACGATGAGCAGTTTCGACACATGATTGAGAGGGGAGAGGTAAAGTGGGGTTCCACCCACCTTTAACTTCAGTTGTGATCTTTTCTTGACAGCATGGGTGACAGGATGGCTACCAGCACTGCCACATTACCGTCCTTATTCTCAAAACTGAGCCCATCAAAAGGGGCCTGCTTTAACTAACACAGGGAACTGCACTGTTCTGTAGGGCTAGCATGTTAATAACAGTATAATTGTTTCAATTACTTGGAAGCTCATCCCTTCACCAAATACAAACTGCCCATTCAACATCCGTTCAAATTGTTGCCAAAATATGCCCCAAAACAGGCTGGGCCTCACAGCATACGGCCCTTTGTGGTAGCTACAAACCTACTGCGACCCAAGGACCAACAGCAAACACTCTACAACATGGCCAGCAAGGGAAAGGGGTCCTGCGAAAACACTAGGCTTCCTAATCCTGTTAAAGCTGGCAGACTATATATTATTGGTTGAAAGGGTACAACACTGACAAGATACATTTCTTGATACATGAATTTACATTGGGATTTAATTTGGGGCATGAGAGTTCTCTGTCACCTATTCAAACTTATAACCTAAAATCAGCCATACAAACTACAGAGATTGTTCACGACAAAATAGACAAAGAACTTGACGCTGGCAGGTTTGCGGGGCCTTTCAAGAGCCACCCCTTTCTCACTATTTCAAATATCACCCCTTAACTTAGTTCCAAAGAAATAACCTGGTACTTTTCGCATGATTCACCATTTATCACATCCTCAGGGGTCTTCTATAAATGATGGTATATCCCCCTCTCCAAAAAAAAAAAAAAGGTTGTTTAATATCAAACTGTGGAACACGCTATTACAATCATCAAAAAACTTGGTAGAGGTTGGCTTATGGCAAAAATGACATACATAGTGCCTTCGGAATTGTTCCACTCTGCCCGACGAAGTATCATACGTTTGGCTTAACTTGGAATGACGTGTATTGTTATGACAAGTGCCTTCCTATGGGCATACTTATGTATCCAGCACAGTTGGCTATGGCGGTGTGCTGGGCAGCAAATGGTTCTATGGCACATGGAATAAAGAATGGCGACAGCAAGATATCATTGTCCTTGCTGCATCCACTTGTTCTAGCCATCAAAATTTGGGCTCATCAACTTGTGAACAATTGCATTTACTTTCACATTTGACAACCAGGTATTGGTTGATATTGTAAATAAGCAAACCTCAAAGAATCTTGGCCATTATTTTCCTTGTTAGAGACCTGGTCCTTGCATGTCTCAGATACAACAAACTATTTCAAACAGGATCACATCCCGGGAAAGGAAAATGTTCTGGCTGCTGCTCTTTCTCGATTACAGGTGCACAGATTCCAGACCTTGGGTCCACATGCGGACCCAGAACCAGTGTCAATACCCTTACTTCCCAATTTCATTCACTAACAAACCTGCTGGATACTCAACTGGGAGGTACCTTGACACAAATGTCGAAAGCAGCATACAGACAGAGCTGGAACCTATATTGAGCTTTCACTGCAGAATATACTTTGGAAACCTCAATACCAGTTTCTCAGGCTAATTTGGCACTTTATCATTTCTCATCTGGTTAACAGGCACTATTTATGGTGTTCTCAGCTCCCAAATGGATTGTTTTTGGTTTCATGGTTTGCAAACTTATATTCAGGTCTGAATTTCAACTAAGTAGTTTATCACATACTATGTTAAAGTAATTTTGTAAATAACTTTATGCATGTTAGATCATATGAACATACTATTGTTTTCAATACAACTGTCACTTATGTGGCCTGCATCAACAAATAGTTTTCCAGCGATATTCGTTATGCTCCAATTCTTATTTTCCTCCTTACTTTTCTCCTTGCTGTCCTTAACTTAAAATTTATAAAAACTGTTAATTTGGTAATCTAATTGCTCACATATAATGTACTTAGAGTGCTTGTTATCCTCTCATGCACACTTCATGACAAAACTATTTGCGCTAAAGCAAGAATATTTGTGATGAGGGGTGAATAGGTCTTTTTGGGCACTGCAGACAAAGCAATATAGACCCTCTGGGGCCGATAAACCCAGGATGGGGGTCACATGACTCATTCAGCTAATGGAATATAGTTATAGGGCGTACAAATATATGGGTCATCAGTCCCAGCGTCACTTGCAAAAGATTCCTTGGAGATACGGGTTGTATTTTAGCGAGCATAATTTTTACATATTTCCACCACCACCCCACCAACCGCCTTGTGTTTAGCCTCCTATGTTGTAGTTGTTTTGCAAATAACTTTATGCACGTTATATCACATGAACATAACTTGTTACAGCTTCATATGAATTTCTCAGCAGTAACATTGTATGTGAAGGTGTTCACAACTGTACTACACAAATTATTCAAGTGTCATATTTTTTTTCATGTCTTTTTATCCTTTGTTATTTGTATACATTTCAAAACAAATTTTTCAGAAATGTATGGTTCTTGCTGTTACATGTACATTATGGTGGTCTCAGCTCCCAAATGGATTGTTTTTGGTTTCATGGTTTACAAACTTATATTCAGGTCTGAATTTCAACTAAGTAGTTTATCACATACTATGTTAAAGTAATTTTGTAAATAACTTTATGCATGTTAGATCATATGAACATAATATTGTTTTCAATACAATTGTCACTTATGTGGCCTGCATCAGCAAATAGTTTTCCAGCGATATTCGTTATGCACAAATTCTTACTTTCCTCCTTACTTTTCTCCTTGCTGTCCTCAACTTAAAATTTATAAAAACTGTTAATTTGGTAATCTAATTGCTCACATATAATGTACTTAGAGTGCTTGTTATCCTCTCATGCACACTTCATCACAAATAACAGGAATTACTTATCCAGCTGTTATTGCATAGCTACATTTGTCAGTTAGGTGAGTAGGCTACTGCTCTACTCAAACTGATCAAAAACAGAAACTGAGTTGCACATACCATGGAGAGAGAGAGGTCCCTCTATAGAGCTTGATGTCTCCCTGAGCAACATATTGTGTCTTAACAATGTGTCCCAGAGAGAAACAAAAATATGAGATGTGGCAGTGCTCTACCTCCATAATGGAAGGGAGCAACATCTGTTGTGTTAATCAACCCTCATAATGGCAAGATGCAACCTGTAGTTACAGTGCTCCACCTCCCTAATGGGAGGGCGCAACCTGCTGTCATAATGTTCTACCTCACCAAGAGAAGGATACAACCAACTAGAAACCAGAGACAGCCAGTGTCAATAGACAAGGCATGAATCTCACTTCTTTATGTCTTGCAGAAGCTAGAGCGAGTAGGAACACAATAGAGTGCGAGGTTTTAAAACGAAGCTTCACTCAGTGGTTCACACAGGGCTTGGTTAATGACCATAAGAAACTAGATTCCATCTCGGTGTAAAAAGCAGGAGTCAGGTTTCTGGAACCCAAAATACTTGACAAGAGCATCAAAGTGAAAGAAACTCGATAGCCCCTGAGTGGATATTGAACATCTTTTGGTCTTAAAAGGAACAAAAGGAAAGAAGCAATGAAGTTAACGTGGACAGAGAGGATAAATGTGTTCATACTGACTAAACACAGAAGATTCTCCAACAGGTATAATATACCTTGGAAGAAGAAGCTCTCCTGGCCTAAATGATGCAACTTGCAACTTGGCATGAAAATGTCTTCTGGAAGAGAGAATGTTAGAGATGGGTCAGACACGAAGGTAGAGAACGTGTGAGCTGTTGGAGGAATACATGATGTAGCAACAGAGATCCCTCCTGTGAGGAAGAGACCCAGGCCAAATGATCAACAGGTCTAGGAGATCAATGGACCATGATCGCTGGGGCCACCATGGGGCAATGAGACTGATCAAACAGTGGAAGTTCTGACTCATTGCAGAATTTGTGGTAGCAGTTGAAAGGGTGGGAAGGTATATATGGATACTGATCCCACTTGAAGCTCAATGCATCAACTGCCCATGCTCTGTGATCCTTAGTCAGGAGACACAAATAAGGGAAGTTTGATGTTGAGCTTGGTTGCAATCAGGTCCTCAAGAGGTCTTCCCCTGAGGGAAAACAGGGACTCTCTTACTGCTTGGTGAAGAAGCCATTCTGTGCGAACAGCTTGGACTGTTCTGGATACCGTCTGATAATGTTTATCTTGCCCGGAAAGTGGCGAACTCAGACTGTGACATTCTCTGATGCTGCCCAGATCGTTATGTTCCAAAACTCCATGGAAAGAGAAGGGGTATGTGCGTCTCCTTCATGACATAGATATGCTACAAAAAACTTGTCTGAGAAGACCATGACACATTGGCCCCTTATTATGTTGATGCAGCCTTGCAGTACTACAAATACTGCTTTCATTTCTAGGTTGTTCATGTTGAGGGACAATTCTGCTCAAGTCCAAGAACCATGGAGAATTTTGCCCTCAAGCTCTACATGAGTCACCCACCCCACTGGAATCTTGCACACTGGCGAACAGATAGGAGTGGGGATCAGGTGCATGGCTGGGAACCCCCATCAAGATTCTTCCTTGATTCATCCACCAGGCAAATGGTGGTGAAAAACTGGTCCTAGGTGAATCAAGGTTGATAGAGATCTCTGTGAGGCTACCAACTTGTGAGAAGGAGGAAATGTAGAGGATGCATGTGGAGACATCCTAAGGGAACCAAAATGGCAGTCGTATTTAAGGTTCTGAGTCAGGAAAGATAAAGGCAAGCAGACAACACGGTTTGTTCATAGCATCTCTAGGAGGGCCAGGTATTGATCTACCTCATCCAGAGGAACCTGGACGAAGTTTAGGTTGTGAGGAAGTTCATCCCCACATACACAGAGTCTTGTAATGAACAAGTTCTGACCTCAAGACTGGCTAAGAGACCCAACTGAGTTTTGGTGGTCCAAGAGCAGAACAGATCCTGTCAAAGGGACTGAACTTTAACAATGAATCAGTCAGTAATCTAAACATTGAGAATCAGTGTTCCCTATATTCGGAGTTGGGTTGCTGCCACTCCCATGATCCAGGTGAAGACTCCCAACGGCAGAACCCGGAACGGAAAAAAAACTTCTTGGTCTTGGCAGAAAACAAGATATTTGTAGTTTGGAGGACACAAGGGGATGTGTAAATGGGCATGCTGAAGGTCAACAGAGATGGACTAACTGAACAAAGAGCATTCTGGATTGAGAAGGTTGTCTCCATCTTGAAGGTTTCCTCCAACAGAAACTGGATGAGCAGGGCGAAATCAATTATGCTTCAAAATTTCCCGCTTTTCTTGGTGACTAGTAAGATATGGGAGTAGGAGAGAGACTGATTGTTCATGACCCTCTTGAATGCCCTTTATGCAAAAGGGTATGCACATCTTCCCTCAATTCCACCAGAAGAAAATGGGGTCCTTGATAGTGGGGGTTGTTCCCAAAACTGCAGATGATAACCCTTGTTTACAATGGAAAGGACCCACTCGTCACCCATGATGCTTGACCAAGCCTCTAAGAGGCATCAATGAGCACCTATCAGGATGTGCCTGACAGGGATGAATGGCAGGAGAGGGGTTAATTTGCTAGGGCTGTCCTCCCACCCTTTCCTGCGGTAGATAAGGAAGGAAGGTCAGAGAACTTCCCAAATCTGTGGTGACCTAATCGCCATGGACCGGATGAGGATGTGGTCTGGCAGGAGTTAGAGATTGGACTGTGCTTGTGCCTGCATGAAACATTTCCAGATGGCCTCTATGGGCAATTTGCCTGCTCTCATTTCCTGGTCGATTGCGATGGACCGGAAGTGGAGAGAAAGATCAATGTTGGCAACAGAGCGCATGCGAGATGTCTGGCCACAGCATCCTGCACATGAAATAATGCAGCTGGATTCAAAGAGGCCTCTGTCTGCATACTAAAAGTAGTTGAGAATAGGTCAGAATGTGAAAGTATGGTTACACAGAACCAGTTTCCTGCTCTATGGCATCAATTGTTTTGATGGGAAGGCGTGCCCTGGCTCCCAAAGAAATACCCACTTTGGCTGCATTGGTGTTCAAACAAGGAAGTTTGATAGACCACTACTGGGATGTACCCAGTAGCTGAAGAAATATGAGGTCTCAAAATTGAGGGAGGAACAGACCATCCTCTACAATGTTGAGCTATTTTGGCCTTGTGAATACCTCTGTGATATTTCCATAATTGTGGATGAATTTTGAGGAAGTAAGAGGTCTGGATGAGCTGGTACTCCTGAGATCTTTCCCAAAATGGAATGGATCCTTATGGATTGACTTCTTTATGGTTGGGGGCACAAGTCCTGGGATAACAGACGGTACAACTCACTTACCACAATATCAAAGGGCCAGACCTCCTCTTCCTCATCTATCTGAGATGAAAGGGGTAGGCCTGAGAGAAGGTGTCATTGCCACACCTTCTGTCTAGAACTCACTGGAGGCAATGAGGAAAGAGAGTGAATTGTCATCATAGTCCAGGATGCTTCTAGTTGGGAGAGATGGGCATCACCATGTCCCATGATGGGGTATAGGAGCACTCTGCGTCATGGTCCCTGGTTCACCACGAGAGGGGAGACAAGAACGCCTATCCTAGATGATGTAACACCATAAGCCTTCCAAAAGGAAACTATGTGGTGATGAGGTGATGGGGGGACACAAGCTGCAGCATCACTTCACCCGCAATTACAAGATCCATAATGGACCAAGGGCCTTGAGGTGGAAGGCCCTACATCCGCTAAGGGTTCATAGGTATAATTGTGAGTCCTGTGTATTGATTGCAAATCCTGCACAGGACGGGATGGAAGAATGGGGAGAAAGGGAGAAGCTCAGTCCTTGTCCTGTCCCTGTACTGAGGCTGAGGAGTGAGAGGGAAGACCTCATCTTCAACTTATTTATCACTGTGTGCATCATGTGTGCGGTGTTTTGCCTCCCAAACAGAAGGGGGGGGGGGGCAACACATTGCCAGAAGGATGATATCTATTGCAGCACCAGCTGACGCTCAACCTCCCTAAAGGAAGGGTGCAAACATATTTGAAGATAGAGGAAACATGTCCAAAACATTAGGCAGGGCCTATTGTTTGTTTTTTTCCTTAGAACACAAGGATTTAACCATACCACAGTGTTTTACATATGTAAGGAAAACAATGTCCTCAACAAGAGGCAGGGCCTGTTATTTTCCTTTGAACACAAGAACTTACCCACAGTGATTTGTATATATGTAAGGAATGTGTGTTCACCATGAAACATGAGGTAGCCTCTGAAGCCCTAAAAAAACTCAGTTCTAAAGGGGAAAAGGCTATGATATGGTTTTCTTAGAAGATGGAACTGACAGTTTTAACACCAAAACTAATTAAAACTGCAGAAGACCGCTGTTTGCGGTAAGTTGCTACAAATGTAATTTCTCTGGTAACAGTTTTGGTAGACATCTACGCAGTATAGAGTCCATGAAAAAAAGGACAATTAATACCTACCTTCTGTATATAACCATGTGACATGTAGAGTGGAGTGCAAGAGTGGAGTGCAAAAGGTCATTCTGACTTGTTCTCCACTCTATGGAAGGATGTATTCACATCAAATGGATGGCGAGTTTTCGGCATTAAAAAACGTTAGCTACACAATAATAGCAGGATGAGTAATTGCTGCTATTAAATGAGGAAATCTGATGGACGTCTAATGATGGATAAATGTCACAGGACATGAACTTCACACTGTAATCACCATAATATGTCTTGCTCACTCCAGACGTCTTTGATCTGAACTTGGAAACTTTTTTAAAAATTTTTAACAGGTACCCGCTTGCCTATTTTATTATCCCAGTTATTTTTCAACGTGCAGGTACCAGAGTACTGGTCACTAAACCTGGCCTTAACAGAAGAGTTTAGAGCACAATCTGTGGAAATAGCATGTCATGCACCATAAATGGTTTTTTCCACTCTTCTGGTTTGTTTTCTTGGGGGCGTGGGGTGGGGGTGTCCTAATTTTATTGATGTAATACTTACCTGTTGTAATTACATAACTAGTACTTTTCCAGGAGGAAAATACCCCAACCAATTGACAAAACTGTCATCCTCCCATTTTGGGTGAACCAGAAGATTCCTTAAGACTGGACTGCTCCTGCAGGCCCCCCCCCCCCCATTGCTCAAACACTGCTGTTCTTCATTTTCTCCTAGGAAGCAGTGTAACTTAGTTGGGAATCAGTGTAGGACAAGAGGGAATCTGGCAATAGTGCTAGGTGAGGATTACACTTCCACCCACCCACCCACCTACAACAAACTACATTTTAATATCACCAATTCCATACCTGTCACTATTGCATAGCTGATTTAGTCATTTTGGTGGAAGACTGAAGATGGCAATTAAAAAACAAACAAGGAATACTTACCGTCACAGAAAAGTGGAAGACTACTGTGGGATGGAATCCACCTGGGCCACTTTCTGAGTGACAACAATTGGCCAAGTGAGAAAATGCCTTTGCTTTCACGGAATAACGAATGAAAGCAAAAGGAGGAGAAAGAAGTATGAGAAAGGCACGTTACAGAGCTTTCATCACAGCATCCAAAAATGACTGAGTTATATAGAATCTGTGTTGGGGTTTGGACTGAGACAAGGAAATTCCAGTCAAGGGTTTACATTGTTTGTCTGCCCATGAGGCTTGCCGAGTGGGGAGACATATAATGTAACCCCGTGACTGGGATTTTCTTGTCTCGGTCCAAACCCCAACGCAGATTATTTTTCTCACCGAATATTTTCCTTTAATGTAAAATGAATTCATCACTAGTGTAATATAGTTCACGTCCAAATGTTTTCATGCAGCTCATTAATACAAATATGTTAATGTGGGCTGTGGTGTGACCGTTGCATCCAAAGTACACAGTTTATACGTGTGAGCAAAGAAAAATAACATAAAACATCGCATAGTAATGAGGTATTATCATATTTAATATATGGATGTTACATGAAATTAACAATAAATAATTAATATTTATTACAAGAAACTGTTTCATTTTCATCTGTTCCAATTTTGAAAAGTTATATTGTAAATAATGAAACAATACTGGGTACTCAGCTCTACTGTAGTTATACTTAGTACAAGCTGTAACGAAGAGTAACATGTTGCATTAGATTATTCATGAATAATTAAGAGATCTGTGCCACTATCATCGTATACAACTCTCCTTTTCTTTGGAGGAGGTGACACTGTTTGTGACATACTTGTGTTGTCCTTAATATTGATTGTAAAATTACCCCCATGTATAAAAGACCCTCCAAATACAGACCCTAGCGGATAACCATTTGCTAAACTTTCAAGTTCACGGATTCTTTGAAAATTAAATTTTCTGTCTTGGAAATATGGCAAGTGCTACAGTGGAATTTGCTTATGGATTAATGTGTTTATGGATAAATGATTCCTTCTGGCTGGTAAGTGCATTATTTGTCATTAAATATTGTAGGTATATTTTTGATTCAACTGAGGCGCAATGGAGATTCTTAACAAAATTAGAATAAAGCATGTTTGACATAACACATTTCTGGCTGTTACTAAGCTTTCTGTAGTTGTTAAAAGAGTTGGGAGGCTATGAAGTGTATAGGTCTATAGTCTATGTGTATAGATCAGTGTTTTCTGTCATAGTTCATTTCACACAGCATTGAGAACTTTATCCTATCTGTAGCACAGTCAATTTTCAGGTCAGCGTCATTAAATGTAGTTAACAGTATATAATTTGTTTCACACAAGGTATTTAAAACTAGTTAGGTAGCTTTAGCTACATTTAATGATGCTGACCTGAAAATGTACAGAGCTAGACCTGCATATAGGATAAAATTGACCATGCTGTATGGAACAAACTAGCATAATACCAAAAAGCTCGGCATCGTGTGCGTGTCTTTCTCTCTCTCCCTAAATGTTTTTGTATGGTGTGTTCTCAGAGATGGATTGACCTTAAGTTACTATGTTTTTGTAATATAGTTGTATAGTTGTTGTTGTTGTTTGATTTTAGAACAACTACATCAGGCACAGCAGAAGACAACAAGGGTTTCTTTTTTTAAAAGTAGTTATGATCGTGTGGACACCCTGACTGAGACGACTGGTCTGAAATGACTAGACTGAGATAAGAAATGTAAGGTTAGCAAAACAGCTAGATTTCCATGTCTCTTGGGTGAGAAAAACAGGCCCATAAGGCAGCAACAGCTCCCAACCCCATGGACTCTAATTTTCATCATAGACAGGTCACTTCTGGTAAGGACTGGTAAGCTCTCTTGAAAGTTAATGCAATCAATCTAGAAATGGTGGAAAACTGAATATCAGCTGGGCCTTTAATGCAGAAGAATCAACGTTTCCTATCCTACTTCCTCAATTTGAAGGTTGTCAAGTAAATACATAGAGCCCGAATTGTACATAATAGTCAATCTTGGTCATCCCCAGCACATATACGACTGAGACTGGGGATCTCAATAAGGAGTTGAGCAAGTGAAGGAAGCTAAATTTTTCCTTTTAAATAAAACACCAGGTTGGCAATGGAGAGAAACTGACTCATAATTCCAGCTAAATCTGATAATAGCCCTGCTCTATCTATAAACATAAAGCTTGCGCCTTCATTTTGCAGACAATAAGGTGAGCAAGAAAGCTTCAACTGAGAGAGAAAAAGACACATTGATAATATGGTCTTTACTTTCATGTCTCGATCAGGGACAGGATCATGTCTGCTCTGTCCAGAAGGACACTGAATAATCCCGTCAATGAGGAAATTTATCCCCACATAGACAAAATCTTTGGATGGTGTGAGCTTTGATTTCTCTCTGTTTGGCCAAAGCCTCAGCATTGTCACTATGAATCAAAAGCAAGATAAGTCCAATCTGAGGGACTCCAGATGGCCATTGTCCATCAGGCATCAACCAACTGTTGAAATACTGGAGGACTGGGAAACCCAACAATCTTAAATGGGCTGCATCTTCTCAATAACTCTGGTAAAAGCTGTGGATGCAGAGACCAGGATGAACAACAGATCTTGAAGCTGGAATACCACCCCATCCAAGCAAAACTGGAGGTACTTCCCACATGGATGAAAGATTGGGATGTAAGGTACATATCCTTTTGCTTCCAAGTCAATAGGCTTATCTCTGATCCCTACTGCAAGCCATTTAATCAAGGTTTGTGATAAAGAATTACTATTACTGTGCTGCTATCACTCTGACCTCTAATCCCCAAATCGCGTGGCTTTTATCCTGACCCAAGTACAAGCCAAACACAACATCTGGCCCTGGTCTGTGTTGTATACTTGATGTTATTGTGCATAAGCAATTTTTCTTCTTTGAGTCACAGTAACCTTGACCTTTAACATTTTGAACCCAAAATCTAAAAAGTGATATATTTTATTTTAAAAAAAAAAAAAATGTTTGTATTTACTCTGAAAATTTCAATCCTTTGGGTATACATCAGTGTTTTTCAATAAATTAAATGACTTCTTGGAGAAAATCATCTTTTTGAAATTCAAGGAGACTTCAAAGTTGTAGGAACCCATATTTTCATACATTTCCAACATAGATAAAGATCAGCAACAGTCTCCATATGTTTTCCTCTTAAATTTCTATTTTGCTTATTATTATTTAAATTGCCTACATGATATGAGAATAAAAAATCCACATTCAGGCATAGAAGGCTGGAAAATAGATGGAAATAAGCTGGAGGTCCAAGGAAAGATCCCAATCAAAAATGAATTTGAAAGTTTTTCAAAATCAGACCTTTTAAAGACTTGATTAGCATTCTAATTTCCCATTTCAAAAGATTTTACAAGAAGAAATTATCCAAAATAATGTGCAAACTTCATCTGCAATATTCACCCATTACATTCATAAAGAAAGAACTCTAACATGAAAGAGTCTTCCCCAGTAACTGTAGCTCTCTCAAACCACTCACATTTTCTTTTCATGCATTTTGTATTTCTTTCAAAGATCTGTTTTTCCATAAGTGATTTTTTTGCCATCTCTGGTTTATAATCAACCTACTTTCAAGACACTACTTACTCTTCAACACATTTCCAAGATTGTCATATAACATGATATATATACAACAGTTGATTTTACTACACCACTCCCTCAACAACTCGCACACTGATAACTCACCAGCCCACTTATAATATAGGGTCAGTCATGGATCCCATTTTTTAAAACTAGAAAATACCCAAAAATTTGACCCATATTTGTTGAACATGAAGAAAATCGCAATCAAAATTGGTAAATGAAACCAAGATATATTGCTCATTTTATTGGTGAAAACGGTTGATATGACCTGGGAACTTGAATCAACATTATAAAATTATCAACTTTTAATAAGAAGTCATGAATTTTGCTAAAATTTCTTTCCAAAACAATATTCTTGGTACAACTGTAAATAACAGTATGCAACAAAATTTCAATCAATTAAAATGTCACGTCTAGTTGAGGCAGCACTTTAATAAATAAATGCCAATTAAGTAAGTTTTTTATTAAGTGAAATGCATGTTTTAGTTATATCTTTCAGTTTGGTTTAAGTGTAATGATCATAAATACAAAGTTCCCTGTTGTATTCTAACGTGAAATATGTCAATCTACTGTGACAGCTATGTCCGCAAGCATTTCTTTGAGAATCTAATTAAGTGCAGACGGTGTTTTGATACCTAATTTGGGTAAGTATTTGTTGTATTGTTGCCCTGAATTAAAAGGTGACCTCCTTGTATTACCATGTCAATTATGTCTTTTGTATCAAATAAAGGAGGTGGAATAAATGTAAAGTCAAAAAGCATGCAAATCCAATCTGAGTAAGAGCTAGCAGCCCCAGTCGAGTGTCAGGTCAACTCATTTTAAGTGATTTAACACCGTTACAATTCTTTTGGTGAACATAATGTAATTAAACTACCCTAATTTAGCATACTCATTCACAAATGTGATCAACAATAGCAAGACAACCAAGCAAAATGAATACTTGATGACATAAAATCTTGTTTCACAGATACATTTTATTAAAGTCTCCAGAAGCCATATTTTAGTTTCTGAGTTTGTAGTTGATTTGTAAGTCCTGAATGGCACTCAGAGATTTCCTCACAGATGAGATGAAGTTTCACTATTACTTGCAATGAAATCATTGTATCAATATTTTACTAATAGAGCAATGAAAAAATAATTGATTTTTGACAATGACAGCTGTTTCACAAACTAAATGCTCTTTTTTTTTCAATACATGAAATCTTGTTTGATTGTGAATTTCTATCAATAACTAGACTGGTTGCCTGCTTAGTATGCTCTTACCATTACATTCCACAAGAATAAAGAGCATAGCAGGAAGCAGACAGTTCAGTGAACCTGACTACACAACAACATAAAGAAGTGATGTAATACACAATGTTTTCACGTATACCTGAAGGTTGTTGAAACCAGGTGGAAAAATGTTAACGATCTCTCAATAGTTGAGCATCTTGAAAATAAGGTCATTTTTACATGAAAATGAATAACTTCGGTAGAAACAAAAGCTTTATTAACAATTATTCCCAGCGTGACTTTAAAACAAGTATTCAGCCCTTAAACAGACCAGTTAGTCCCCCCACCCTTGTGGTTTTCTCAATGTCCAGCGAGGATGGTATCATTGCCTATTGTTATGAAGGTCCCTCGATAACTCACGCCCTCGCTTATAGTGCGGTCTGTGTTTTGGACCCCAATGTGCGCAAGTTTATCAAGGGAGAGGTGTACTAATTAACAGATATTATCCAAAAAAATTGGTCTTATTGAAAGACAAAAATATTATTTCTTTAGGCCAATTCATTTAGACCAGCTTCAACCAATAAAGTTATTTCTTATTATGAACTTAGTCAATACAGGTCCAAACTTTATTAGTTAGTAACTGGCAATTTATGACAGTATTCCTTATATACCTACATACACTTCCAACTGTCACCTTAAATTACAACCTTCCTCAGCTTAATGTCAGGAAAAAAATTACTTTCACTCAAAAGCAGAAAATTTCTCATGTCTGCATATTGAAAAAAGTTTATTCCACAAAAAATAATAACACCTATTATTATAAACTTACCAAATCATTCCTAACCTGTTCACATGTGGCTGGCATGTAAGTAGATATCATTTCTGGGAGAGGTTTGACTGTTCTGGTTGAGTAAAAAAAACAACAAAGAAAACCTTTATTTATCATATTGACAACAAGATTCATAGTTACTGACTTTGATGAAAAAAAAATGGTTGAAGTTTTCATAATTCAAACTTAAATAACTTGAATAAGAAATATCACTCAAAAGATATGTTGGGTCATGGCATCATGCCAAATTTTTGTACCATCTAAGTTCACAAACAGATTAAAATTCTATATAGAAAATTTACTCAGAGTTGACTATAGAATTTTCACACCCAGTTAAAGAAAATTATACAAAGAGAATTAAAAATTTTAACATTAATAGCTATAATGATACCACTACTGAGTGCTTTATGATTACAATATTAAAGTTATTACTCAAGTTAAAAATTTAACAAATGGTGACAGCAGCAGCATTAATAATAATAATAATAATAATAATCATAAACTAACAACAGCAGTCCCAAGAAGGAATTTATGTTCTACTGGCAAAATTGTTTCTTCTGTCTATATATTCTTCATTAAATATTTTCTTTTTTAAATGTGTGCTCAAATTGGTAAATGATGGTTCTCTTCATAAATGTCTGTCTAAGCAGACCTATGAAGATTAAAGTTGCACAATTGAAGACATTCTTAGTTGCATATATAGCATTTCATAAAATGTCTTTTTTCTTTAGAAAATAAATGGTAGGCTCGATTCGTAACAGTAGGATGTAAGCAGTTACTAAAATATACCGTACAGGATGACAATTTACATCTACAAGTGAATATTATTTTTAATTAAACGTGATTGGGAAAAGAAGTCAAATTAAACCACAAGAATAACAGACAAGAAAACAAATAATTAAGAAGAAGGGGGCTAAATAATTAGCTGCTAATTGTCTGGTTAAAATGAAAATAGAATATAAAAAATTGAATTTCATTAGAAACAAAAAGTCAACTAAGATATTTCCTCAGACCTGCCAACCCTAACAAGACCTACTCAGTAAGGCTGTCAATTTTTTCCACAAGTTAGACCAGTTTTCAGTAAGGTATAACAAATTATCATTTACTGTAATTGTCAAGCTGGAAAACATGCATTTGAAAGTCCAGAAAAGTGATACAAAACTAATACAATGATGGTAAACTTTGCATCCAACTAGGCAAAAGATATCTGAAGTT
Organism: Megalonaias nervosa; assembly: GCA_016617855.1. Classification (NCBI taxonomy): domain Eukaryota; kingdom Metazoa; phylum Mollusca; class Bivalvia; order Unionida; family Unionidae; genus Megalonaias; species Megalonaias nervosa. The sequence continues at coordinate 37,463 of JAECUM010009617.1, read as the reverse complement.
AATCTGAACTTTAATTACCTCCAGTACAGTTTCACAAACTGCAGTTCCAAACTATATGGAGCTCAATGGCTTCTTGCTATCTCTCAATTTGACGTAACCCTTAAAAAAATTAAATTTTGCATGCCCGTGGTGACAACAATCTTTCCCACCAAGTGCCATACTGATATCAACACATTGTCGTCCTTATTGCTTTTTTCCCCCAAAGAAACTAAATATTCCCTTTTATTCTTCTGATCAATTAAAACTTTTTAAGAGGTTAATTGTCCCTTTTGTTCTGAAAATATATTGCTTGCTGGATGCCATTTTTAAAACAAATAAGCAATAGTTTGATCATGCAAACATTTTCCTTAAAATACATATGTGCAGTTTAAAGCATCTGAGATACTGCTGTAAAGTTGGTCTGGTTCCCTTACCAACTCCACTGCATCTAATGTGAAACCCAGATCCGAATCAACATGGACAAGCCAGTATCCAGATTTTAATGCAAACAATCTTATTTCCATAATTTGTATTTTGATTTGTTTTCAAAGTCCATATTTTAGGGTCATTTCCATAAGACTTAGGGCAAAATCCTAATGGTTAGCAGTCTGTTTCTTTGAGAGAAATCAAGAAACTGAGCGACGTTTATGCAGAATTGCCAAAAACAATCAACTACAAGACTATGCTCTTTTCCACTATTAAAACTGGATGAAAGGTACAAAAACAATGAGATGTTGTACTGTAATCTGTCCCTCTTTTTTAAAATTACAGAACCAAAAAGCATACATTAGTTTACTTTTATTTGGTTTCGTAAGGCTTGTACAGCATAACAACATATACATTCAAGACAGGGTGGGACTGGCAGCCTAGCCCACAATCCCAACACTGCCCACAATCTGACAAATTCACATGCAAAAATAAACTGAGATTATTAAGCTACTATGTCATGTCCCTGTACAAAACACTTTACCACATTTCTCTGCATAAGAAACATGAAATTCAAATTTTACAGCAACAATGATCAGCAGTACAGTAGCTTATATAGCTTCACATCTTTCCTGCAAATAAGGAAACTAAATAAACCAGTTTTACTGACAATAAATAGAGAGAGCACAAGTGAACAGGAGAGGGAGATCTTGATTTTGGATACTGAAATACGGCAGTCTCAAACATCACACAATTTATACCAAAACAAGCAAATGCAAACAAGTACAACTGATGGTGTGAAGTGAGAGTTTCTCCTTCTTTGGAAAATAACAACTGAAACTATCCGTTGGCATTTTAACCATCACAAAGAGGGACCATTTCCCTTATTCAGTGCTCATTTCAACAGAAATTTAATAAATTTTAATTACCGACAATTAAAAACTTCTGCTGTTAATCGCTGGGTTATAACTGGGTCTGTTAAATATTTCGCTCTAAGTCATATGACTTCATTTAATATAAATGACACCTTCCCAAGCCAAGATTGACATATTCATTTGATACCAATTCTTCTCAATATTTTATGTGTGTTGGTTAAAGCTACTGCATTGATTGCTGAATCATGTCTCTATTTGGGACAAACCTTTCAGTTTTCTTATGGGGAAATGGATTAGGACTCTTTGGAAAAGCATCAAAACAATGGTTTTGCTCTGATTTCTAAAGGCAAAAAAAAAAAAAAGACCTTGCTCTACAATACTTCAAGTGTTATTGTGGGGTTTGTTTTACTTGAGAAACAAATCTTGTAATAAAATAAAAATAAAATCGATGCCCCCACCAATTAAACAGTTGGTCCCTTACTGTAAATATGCAGTAGGCCATACTGTATCAGAATCTAGCTGGTTTAAAGCTGTGTATATTCAATTTCACAAACATGTGCTACTGTTGACAGCCTAATGGCATAACCACCTAAGGACTAAGCATGTGGTTTGCATTTCATTGTAAATTCTGTTTTCTATTTTCTTTACATATTTGTGGTTGTCATTTGGAATTCAACTTTCCATATCTCAGAGGATTAATTTTCATTTGTAATAAAAGGTTAAATTTAAATATACTGTTCAAACGAAGCCAAAAGGTAAGCCTCTCATCAAGCTGGTGCACAAGTTTGTTCAAATTTCTTGGAATAAAAAAATTTCTAGAATTGTCTATGATCTACTTACCACTGATTATGGTGTACACTTCTTAGGCTACCATGTTTAAACTGAACTTAGAAAGCAAATACATTTGTTTACGTCAGCAATAACTGCAAACTGATGTATCTTTTCGAAACAGACCTGTATTGACTATACAAAACTCTTTTGAAATGATTTTTTACTGTCAAAAATATAATTGATATAGAGATAACTGATTCTTCAATGGTATCCAACTGTAAATCACTGTCTTTCCATGAGTGGTCTTCGCTCAATGATATACATGCCAACCCTTAGAGAAGCATAAGCGTAATTATTACTAATGTATGTGACAAAAAAAGCATAATCTGAGCATAAAAAGTGTAATCTATATATTACATGCCACAATTACAACAAACTATGAAAAATGTACGTTGATTTTTCTTACTAACCTAGATCTGCAGCTGGTTAAAATTCTTGTCGCAAATGTCAAATTCCATGTAGATTCCAAAAAACAAACACAAAATATACTGACAAATTAGTTATATACAACACTCACTTTAACTAGTCTACATGTCTATCTTCATTCAATAATCATAGAGTCAAGTCTGCAAATATTGCAATGATCATGACAATGTGCTCAATCTGAGTGCTGTATTGAACACTCTTTTTTTGAAATTCGTAAACTGCTATTGATTTGCCCTTTTTCTGGTCCAACATGTTTTGAAGTTTAAATAAATCCAACTACTCCTAACTGGATAAAACCTGTTTCACTTAACATCTGGTGCAATATTTTACATAACAGACTGGTCTGCTACCTAAACATGTTATTAAAATATGACGAATCTCAGACCAGTTTTCTAACTGAAGAAACCCATCTGTTTTCTTATGAATATGCCATATACAGCTGTCATAAATAGATAATAAGGAAAGTACATGTACAGCAATATGTGTGGGAATGCACATCATTACACATGTACATGCAAACTGTAAAACCATATCTCTTACGTCACATGATGAAACCTTGGAGATAACTTGTAGTTAGTCTCTTCATTAATCTTGCTTTAAATTGTTCTGCACAAACTCTGCACATGCATCTTGATCTTGTTGTTTTTTTTAGCTTCTTATTCCTGTCTTTTATTACTACATCCAATGTGTCTATGATACATAATCCTTGTTTTACAGCTGGTAAAATAGCTCATAAAGCTTATGTATTTTTATTTTCCTCAAATACTGACATTAAGTAATGTTTTCCACATGACTTTCACAACAGTGTGAAATGTCACAACTGTCATTTTTTGCACAAGGTTAAAGGCCTTTATGCAAACACATCTTCTGTCAAATTTGGCAAAATTCTATCAAGTGGTTTTTAAGAAGTTATCTCAAGTTAGGAAATAGTTTTAAGTTCGATTTTTTGGGGTAAAGGTGGTCAAATGTGGTGGTAGGAAGTTGTCACCTGCACCAACTTTCAGGGTTTTTAAAGCCAGAATACTCTAAAACAAATTTTGTTGAAACTGCGCCTGCCAACCCTGACGAGACCATCTCAGTAAGAGGTTGATCTTTTTGCCTAAGTTTGACCAGTTTTCAATAAGGTGTAACAAAATATCATAAACTGCTATTGTAAAGCTGGAAATTTTATTTAAAAGTTCAGTATTCAAAACATGCAGTGATGGTAAACATTATGTTCAAGTGAAAAGTTTGTAAAGTACACACAGACCTTATTTACCACTAGTTCAGTTGCACGAACTTCAGATCCAAACCCAATGCAGCTAAATGGCATGCTGCTATCTCTCAACTTGTCATAATTCTTGGATTTTTTTCTCCATTTCACATGACAGCAATCAATCATATCTCCCTCCACGAGACATACTCGACATGCGATATCTAATAAACTTAACTGTGTCCCTTCGTGTTTGTATTCACAATAATCTGAATATTCTTTTTTATTCTTCTGTCCTGATTACTACACTTTTTAAGAGGCTTATTTTCCCTTTTGTCTCTAACATGCATTTCTTGCTGGATGCCATTTTTTAAAATTTATAATCAAAAGTTTATTCATGCAGACACTTTGCATTAAAAATTATGTGCAGTTTAAAGCATCTGACGTACTGCTGTAAAGTCAGTCTGGTTCACTGACTAACACCACTAATTCTAATATGAAAAACAATCAAAATCAAACATGGATGAACCAATTATCTGGATTTTTTGGCAACAATAATTTTTCCATCGTTTTTGCTTTTATTCCATAAGTCCATATTTTAAGAGTTATTTTTGTAAGACCTGTGGCAAAATCATAAGGGTTGGAAGGTCTGAATCTGATTCAATGGATTTTGAGGATGGGTTGAAAATAGCTAACATTGACTATCACACAACACACGATACACGACACATACAGGGCCATAACTTAAGCTCATCTGACTTTATTGCAAGGTAATCTAAATAAATGTAATAAATGAATGGTCTACTTACGTCAAACTCTTCCCAGATTCCAAAATAAGGGCTTTAATAGTTCCCTCATATGATTTACAATATTCTGTAACAGAAAATCAAATATAATACTGGGCTATTGGAGGTATTCTATCTTGGAATCATGATATGCAAATCAGCATGTGCAAATCATATGATCAACAAAGTTGCCTAAGGGATTGTCAGCAATGCATCTAATCTTGCATGTCTGTAAAGCTGATGAAAAGCACCTGTCCACTGATTTGGAATGGGTAAAAATAGACTGGGACAAGTAAAATTTTACTATATACTCTTCTCTGTGCTGAGTGGATACAGATTTGCCCTTTAAGAATAAATCTGAGAGCAAAATCTACCCTAAACAGGTGCCAAAGTTCAACATCACTTAACATATGGCATGCATCAGTTATAAGAAACCTAGGCCCAATATTTCAACTTGTCTAAAACATATTCCAGTGGAAATATTTATGTACAAAGGTACCTAATAAAAGCTTGATACTAAATTGGGTAACTATTGTGAACATAAGTTGTAGTTTCACACATAGCCCATGATTCCTTAATGCTGTTTACATTCACAGTTACACTTTCCAGTAATTTAGGTGCCATTTTCATATGGAGAAAGATTTCCTTTCGATGAACTCACAGAACCTACAAGTTAGACCTCTCTGAACTTAAGACAGTGAACATCAATATTGGTGTGATTTTTCAACTAGTCAGGTGATGTTACAGTTGCTTCAGTCACCACTATTTTCAAGATTAAAGTTTTCTTGATACAATGCAATGCCAAAGGGAAGATGCCAGCTGAGATTTCTATAGGCATGTAATTAATTTTCACAAGAAAAATACTCCCAACTTACTATCAACATTTGTATTTTAAGTGTCTCAGCTGACAATGCATGTTATTGTTACCTAATTACAAAGCAGATAAAGTCAAGACAACAACCAACTGATCAATATAAAGTTGAGGTGACAACCTAGAAATTTATTTATATATTTTAATTCTTTTGGCCAATCAGTAATCTTCCCTTTTAGGCCAAAAAAAACCCAATATGCTTGTTTCCAGTTGGATGACTGTGTTTATCAATGCTGACCAAATTAACAAAATCCTGAAATTGATTTGTGCATATAATTGAGCCAGTTTAGTCCAGTACTTAAAGTACTTTGTACATTATATATACTAATGATTTTAAGATATATCAGGGGTCACGCTACCAGGCGAAGTGGGCAACTAAGTCGCCTAAAAATGTAAACTTCACCTTCTTCTGTTAGGAAAGCGAAAACGACTTCGCCCTGTGATTTTTTAGAGGTACATTTACTAATCATACCTTTTGAGATGCCCCCTCGCCTTTGGCAGGTTTATTCTAGTATTGTGTTGTAGTGAAAGGTATTCTTCAAGCCATCAGTAGCTAGGGCTAGTTTTGATATCAATTATGCTGGCAAACAAACTCCTGCACATTCACAGGCATGTGTTTTGATAGCTGAGAGACCATAAACCATTTCCCGAGTTGGCATCTAGGTCCCTATCACCACCCGATTTACTCATGTTATCCTTTGATGATAAAAACATACAAACTTGTGTTTCGCAACTTCAACAATAAAATGTATATAGCAATTTGTATTTTAAGAATAAAATCGGTGATCTGGATATTTTAACTGCCTCTTGTACACTATTTCGTCATAAAATTAGTTTGAAACTGTAAGGGTACCAGTAACCGGGAAAAAATGGCGGACATCACTATGTCTGGGAAGTACCAGTTTATTAGATTGTCTCTTTTCGTAAATCATCGAGCAAATATATACAGAAAAATATACAATTCATAGAAAGCAAAGCCTAGGTATTATGTTATTTAAGATTTAACTTTAAAATGCAATTATATAAGTCAGAAACATATGAGACAATGCTATGTTGTGGAATTCATGAGAAGCATTGTAAGGTCAAAGTTGTTTTCTGACTTGACTAGTATTTGTGAAAATACGGAAAAAAGCTGCAAAGCAGACAGTATTATATCAATGCCTAAAATTAATACAATTATGTAGACAAGTAAATAAACCATAAATCTGCAATCCTATCATGCTGTTGTGATGAAGCTATATAAAGTGAGTGATTACATTACGAAAACCCCTCCTTCTAAAAATAGATGCACTCACGTCTGTGTTGATTCAGTTGGAAAGAAGGGTTTAGTACATATACCGACTATAAATGAGCCATGTTTGTAATTTTATGCATTTTAGTGTGTTATGTATTAATAGTTACGGTAATGTTTTATCCGCAACAAAGAAATGAGGACACCTGCACATTTGCCCTCATGTACATGGTACTGGGGTTGTGTAAAAAGGGTTTAGAAATCTTTGAAAGTTCCATTTTTATGAACTTTTCGAAAGTATATAAAAAAATAAATACAAAAATATATTTTTAACAAAATTGATTAAGGGCAGTTGATTAAGCATTTTTACCAACTTGCAATTACAATAATGTAATCTAGTTACTCAATTTAATTTTGTTACAATGCAGTTTCTATTCTCTTTTAGAGTCATATGTCCAAAATAACTAAGAAAATTTTCTACTAGAAAATAAAGTATTGCTTAAATCCAATGTTAAATGCAAATATGAATACTGGGAATAGAGGGCATAATTCAAATAATAGAACACAAATTATATATATATTGCATTTCTCGTTTTGCCTCCACTTTTCCCTGTTGAGCTATCACTTCTCCCTCTTCTGTCCAAAAGTTGAAGTCACTTCTCCCTAAAATTCAAGTCAAGCTTGACCCCTGATATATGTTTAAAACTTAAAAATTTTATATAAAAAAATACCAACCTACTTTAATTTTGAAACCAGTGCAATAGGAAACTCAAATATTATTTTTTCTGCCTTATGGCACCCAAACTGGACTAATCCTCTGTTGTTTTTTTTTGTCAAGTTTAAATGGAAACCTCATAATTTATCGCCACTGAGAACTACATTCTGAACAACTTTCTTCGCATGGAGCACTATGGCAGCACAAAGAGAAAAACTTCCAGCTGGAATAATGTCAGCCTTGTCCAATGTAACATGTGTTGCACTCCAACAGAGGCAAATCACCAAGCACATCAAATTAATGTGCATTTATACAACTACTTCTGAGGTTATTTCATGGGCTTGCAGAAATGGCCAAACAATGATCTGATCAAAGGTGCTCATGCATTCCTCTCCAGAATGAAAGTCTGACCCAAATCTATTATTTAATATGAAAGCTGGTGGAAATTTAAACAACTGAAATTCTTTCAAATCCAAGTTACTGACATTTTCCATGGGAAAAGTAATTACATACTTATATAAATATTAGCTCACATGGTTACTATGGCGTGACACTGTATTTAACAAAGATGCAGTCTTGAAAATACTGATGATCTGGGACATTGCATAACAATGTCTTGTCAAGACACAAAATCAAAATTTTGACTTTCTCTGTCTCTTAACCTCTATACCAAACTCGGTAAGATCAACAGGTAAATGGTAGATATTTACTACAATATTCACAGCTCTACCCCTCAAATGGAAGATGTCTATTCAGTGTCTGTATTGTGATGTCAACCCAACTTTAACGTGTCCAACACAACCAAGTATAATGGTTAACTGCATGTGGGTTGATTCAAAAATGGGATGGAAAGGGTCTGAGGAAACTCATATTACTAAACGATTTAGGGTAACAATGGTGAAGTATACCTCCTGTAAGAATAAAAACTGCCTTTTGAAGCCTATATGCCGACACCTTTGAATTTCACTGGATTATGAGGTACATCTGAAATATGAAACTTTTAAACTTCGATTCATGTAATACACCTTTATATATACCATATCTTGCTCATCAAACAAAATAAGTTTAATTTGCAAACTTGATGCATTCACTGCTGATGTACTCCACCGACTGTGGATGGCAGGTTGAATCCATGGTATGGTTTAAAAGAAAAAAAATGGCCAATGTCCACAGAAGACACGTGACCAATGATTACATGACATTTATATAGGAAATCTACCTGGGGAAAATTAGAATGGCCATTGTGACCAGGTGACTGCTGAACTCATTGTACTGTTATGTTACGAGTCTAGGCTCTTGCAAAAAGTAACAAAAAAGAGTGAAGACAACAAGCTTTGTAAAATTAACAAATAATTTGTTTCCCTAGAATACCAAGTGAAAAATGAAATAAAGAACTTATGGTTTTACAAATCAAATCCAAAATTAATCTAAGAATTAAAAAATAGAAGTCCTAGTAATAAAAAGTCCTGAATGAAACTGAGTTCAAAACCCAATAAAATCCAAAATGGAAGGCAATAACGTCTCTTGTAACCTTCAAAGTGCTATTGTGTCAACAGTTTCTTGTCGAATCACAGAAAATATTATTCCAGTTTTGAATTCCATATAAATTAAACTGATTGTCTTTGTCCAAGAATTTTGTAGGAACACTTATGTATTTCCAGGGAAAAGAATCACTTGAAATTCAATAAAATAAAATTTCAAACTCAAACTGGTCACAACATAATGTAACTTGACATCTCAACTGTTTTAAGTCCGACTGAACAATCTCTATAAAATCAATAGTTATACACTAGTTTAAGATGCAAAACAAATTCCCGGATGAGGGTCAATCTTCTAGAAAAATTAGAAGTTTTTAACAATAAACACGTTTCATATCACATACTATAGATATGGCCTTGATTAACTTAATGATTCTTACTCTGAGAAAGAATTTAAAAGTTTTTTTAAAAAGTTGTTTACCAAAACTGTCACTGGTTCTGAATCAAGGTCAGAAACTAGATACAGTGTTTCTATTATTAGGTGTTTATCAATGAAATTAAAAAAAGTCAGGTCAAACAGAACTGAACTGAAATTCTGGACAATGTCAATTCCAGTAAATAAGGTTACTTTTCAATAACATGTAATGGAATTAAAAAAATTTAAAACAAACAATTAAATTAAATATACATAACACTTCCCCCCATAAAAGAAAAGAAAGATTTATATAATAAAGCTTTCTTTTTACCATAGGTTAATTATACATGAGGTTTATATAAAAAAATAACAGAAGAAAAATTATGAATGATATAAAGTATACATGAAATAATATATTTCTATACACCGGAAAGTGCATCTGCTATTAAATTGTCTTTTTCCTTGATATGCCTGATGTCAAGATTACATTCCTGTATCAACAAACTCCACCTTAATAATCTTTGATTTTTGTTTTTCATCTTGCCAATGAAAGTAAGGGGGTTGTGATCACAAAACACAATAATCAGAGGAGGAGCTGAACTAATGTAAACTTTAAAATGCTGTAATGCCAATATCAAAGCCAAACATTCCATCTCGATTCTAGAATAATTTCTTTGGTGCTTATTTAATATCTTAGAAAAATAGCACACTGGACAATCAACACCATTTTTATCTTCTTGAATCAATACTGCTCCAACCCTAACATCATTTGCTTCAACAGATAGTTTAAATGACTGACTAAAATTTAGAGCTGTAAAAACTGGTGCATTCTTAGGTATGGCCTTTAACTTATCCAAAGCCTCCTGACATTTTTTGGTGCAATGAAACTTGGTTTTCTTGCTCAATAAATTTATCAGGGTTTCAGCAATTATAGAAAATTGGAACAAAATTTCCAATAGTATCCAGCCAAACCTAAAACTAGCATCAGTTGCTTTTTATTGACAGGCACAGGGAATTCAGTGATAGCCTTGACCTCAGCATCTATAGGTTTACCTTGTCCATATCCCACGATATGTCCTAGACATGCTACACAAGCACGGCAGAACTCACTTTTCGATAAATTGTCAAACTTGTTTCAGTGTGTCTGTCAAAGAATTTCTGTATTGTTGCTAAATGTTCTTTCCTGGTGTCGTAGATGATGATATCATCGATGTAAGCATCACAATTATCTAGACCAGAGGTAATCATATTCATTAAACGTTGAAAGGTACTTGGCGAACCCTTCATCCCAAACGGCGTCACTTTAATTAATAAAGTCCATCTGGAGTTACAAATGCCGAAATTTCCTTTGCCCTTTCCATCAGCAAAATTTGCCAAAATCCTTTCAGAAGGTCAAATTTGGTGACGTACCTTGCATTTCCAATTTTATCAACACAGTCATCGATTCTTGGTAATGGAAATGAATCTGTTTAGTCACATTGTTCACTTGTCTATAATCCGTGCACATGCGAACGTTTTATCTGGTTTCGGAACAAGTACACATGGTGAACTCCAGTCACTTTTACTAGGCTCTATGAAATCATTTTCCAGCAAATACTGAATTTCTTTTTCCAAGTATTCCTATTTGAGAGGGTTCATCCTATATGGAAGTTGTTTCACAGGTTTGGAATTTATAATTTCAATGTCACAGTCAATTTTGTTTGTTCTGGTAGGAACATCTGGAAATAAGTGCTCATAAACAAATAATAACTGTTTAAGTTCATTCCATTCTTGTTGTTGCAAATGTGAAAGTTTCTGGTCCTGATTATTCATAATTTCTGAATTCTGAAGATTTGTTACTCTAAAATCAATAGAGTCTGATTGCACTTCTTCACTGAAATCCTCACAGTGGGACAGGTACAACTAAATTAATTGCATGATTAACCTGGCTATCTCTCTCAATATACTGGTACTCCTGTAATTTATTTACATCCCAAGAGTACTATTCTTATAACTTAACTCATTCATTTTCTTTTTAACTTTGTAAGGGCCGCAATACCTAATCTGAAGAAAATTTTGAAGAATGAGCAAGAGAGACAGAACTATATTACCAGACTCAACAGTTTTCTCCACTGTATTTCTGTCAAACCATAATTTCACTTTTGACTTGAATTGCTGAGTGCAAAATTAAATCATAACAGGCTGGGAAGAAAAAAAAATTGACCCTTCAACAGATTGGGCAGATTTGGGAAGGCCAAACTTAGTAAAAACCTTTATCAAAGCTTTTTACTATTATTTTAGTTTTAATATTCCTCAAAAGAATTGCCTCTGGGAATCCTGTTGACACACACATTATGGTCAACAAGTATTGGTTACCTGACTTGGTCTTAGGTAAGGGACTGACACAATGTACCATTATTCTACTAAATGGTTTGTCAAATGCAGGAATAGCTTGCAGATGAGCCTTAGGTATCTTCTGATTGGGTTTTCCTACCATTTGACAAGTATGACAAGATTGCAGTATTTACAAACATCACTTTTCATTTTTGGCCAATAGAAGTAATTCAAGATCTTGTGATAAATCTTATTATTCCCTAAATGACCAGCCAAAGGAGTTTCATGGGCCAGACTAAGAATTTCCTGTCTGTAAGATTTTGGAACTATAATTTGATAGTTCACTGACCACTCGTCACCAGCAGGTACCTCGGGAGGTCTCCATTTTCTCATAAGAACCCCATTTTTAATGAAATAACAGACAGGTACTTCAGTGGCTTCAGTTTCACTAATGGCCCTTTGAAACAAACAGGAGATCACAGGATCTTTTTCCTGTTCGACGACAAGTGATTGTCGTTTGTCACCCTGATTAGAATAAAGAGATTGAGTAGTTAAAACAGGATCACTGTGATCAATACCCTTTGACTGATCCAAATTAGGAGCGAAAGTGACCTCATCAAAAGCCTGACCAATACATTGTCAGCTAAAGGAATACTTTCCTGACCAACATCATTCTCAAGAGCTTTCTTTGCCATAGCTCTAGTAACTGCACAAAAAGGTTTTTAAGAAGTTCTCCCTCTGTACTTAATTTCTCTTCAGCTCCTTGATCTTAGCATCCAGCTTATTGCAAAGACCTTCATAAATTCCAAGTTTCTCCTCAGCTCCTTTTCTATTAGCACTGGCCTTTGCAAGAAGTTGCCACTTTAGTGTCTTTTCTGCTTTTAAAGACAGTTCATCTGCTTTCTTCACAAGTATTTCATAATCTAATCTGGCCTGCTTTTTTTCTTCTTTTCAGATCTTCAATGTCATCAAGAACATGCTTTCTTTTCCTCTACCCAGACTCAGACTGCTTCTCTTCCCTCTCCTTCTCTAAATAAGTTTCATACTTTTGTCTTGCTGAAGCTGCACTTACAAGAAGCTGATTGGTGATTGGAACATTTAGTACTCCTCCCATATTTCTAACATAATCACATATGATCCTCTGTGCAACCACACTTTGCCCCTTCAAATTTTCACACTCTACTTCCTTGTTCACAGAAAAGCCACACTCTACTGTTGCTTGTCCAGGGTCAGCAGGAGCTTCACAATCTCCAGCAGCTTCCCATACCTAGCATCTGACATGTGCTCCACAAAAAATTTGTCCAGTCTATCCTTGTATGGATCAAAGCCTGTAAACTTATCAGTACCAATGACTATTATACTGTCAAGAAAGTCATTATATTATTGCAGGATGACTTCACCATCAAGCACATTGATTCTTTTTGTTGCAATAATCAGCTTCATAAGTTTCTTAAATTTGTCCTTGCTGAGATTTGTACGTCTGGCCATTTCCCTTGGACACAAAGATACCATATTTCTGACCAAAGAATAAGTGATTGGGGATTTCACAGTAATCTTTTTCAACACTTCAATCACAAATGCCATACATTCCATTCTGAACTCCATTACTTCCTTTTCACTCGTGGTTGCACTTCTCAACTTTTCTTCAGCTAATAAACCGATGTCCACCTTCTTGTATGTCAAAAGATTGGTCTTCTCTAAACCTATCCTTAGCCACTTTTCTGGTGTGGTTGCCTGATCCAAAACTTCAGGCTTGACAACTTTCCACATCAAGTATTTGATGACTGTAGTGAAGTCATCCACCATAAAAGGCACCATGGGCCTATCTGTTTGGTAGTTAGCCAGGAAAGGCTGCAATACGGTTGCAATGAAACAAAAAAACTCTAGCTTTGCTCTGATTAGCTTGTCTTTCACTGCTTGACTTACTACATCAAATGATTTGTTGGTAGGTTTAGGTAACTGTTTTGACTGAACCTTCTTGACATAAAGTTCAACTGAATCCCACACCTGTAATGCTCGCTGGGAAATGGGTACATTTTCTAACCATCTATGGTCTACAAATTTTAGTGGCATGATTGTATTGCCAGCCAATTTCTGGTAATCTTCTCTCCTGGCAGGTGAATCTTTGAAAAGATAGTACAGACTGTGCAGAAGTGAAGCGATTCCCCAATTTGTAACAAGTGCGCCTTAAATGCATTATGCAAAATATGCAGTCCACATGAACCAATATTAATTAAATCATGGCCATAGTCTGTATTTATCGAGCATTGGATAATGTCTAAAACTTTAAAATTCATATTGGGCCCGTCCATACTTATCTGCACCATGTTGTGGATATTCAAGTGGTTCATCATTTCTTCTCTGAAATGATCGACTGTGTCATCAGCTGTAGCATGGCCTGCAATCAGAGAGGATAAATACATATAAATCTTCACCAACTGCCTGGGTCCATGCTAAGTAATAATTAATGTACAAAGTGTCAATTTATTTATTTTTAGTTCATGCACTTCATTATATATGTATGTATGATTTATGCTCATTTAGTTTATTTTTTTTATTCACCTTTCTTTAGTAATTCCAGGGCAAATGTGAATGCAATCAATACTTCTAAACTTGACAGCTGATGAAAAAAAATTAAAAGAAAATAAAAATAAAAACAAAATAAAAATAACAATAATAAACAATATACTTATCTAAAAACTGTGATCCCAAGTATCTGGTCACAACCTGGTTGTCCCACCATCCCAGAATCTGACATGCATGTCCATCTGCTTTTCTTGCATTTTTTTGTTCAAGGATTCATCAAATAGAATCACAAACACATCACTGACACTTGATAGAATACATTTTTTAAGGTGTTCCGCAATGCCAAAAACATACAAGTAAGATGTTTTCCTTTCTGCACACAAAAACTTTGCAGCCAGAGCACTGTCTGGGAACAGAGCATGAAAAACAGCAATATGTTCATTTGATTTGTAGGATGCATGTGTGACCACAGTATGCAATGTCCATAAAATTTCTGACTTCAGTATATCGTTCTTGGAAAGGAAGTTGTAAATATTTGCAGATGTTGACTATGTGGTTGAAGCTGCATCAGATGGGGTGGGGGTAACATCAATCCCATCATTAATTTATCGGAATGTGACTGTCTTAGATATAATGTCAGTATCTCTGGCACATGTCTTGATTTTGTCTGTTTTTATTCCAACATAATCCAAACTCATTGCGGACACTGACGCTTCACTTTTCCGGTGTTTTGTACCTTTACGGTGTGATTTAAGGGCACTCTCACCCATAGCCCCAATGTCTATAACTTTGTTCCACACACAACACAAAACTTTATGTCTGTCCTGGGTCTCCTTGACCCACTTATAAGAGCCTTTCCATTCACGATTAAAAACACACTTCCCTGGCGGCATTTTCATGTAGAAACCATTAGGCCACGAGGTGCGATGTAAGAAACAGAAAGCCACCATACTGCCATTCCCACAATGCTGCTAAACGGAAATCTTGAGTAATCTCCCTTTCCTTAGTTACTGACCAAGCCACAGAAAGTAAAAGGCATATGGGGGCACTCACCAGTTATTATGTACTTTTGAGAGAGTGACGTATGTAAGGTGAAGTTGTTTGCATTTAAAACATGCACAGTGAAGAGAATGTTGGCTTACTTCTATGCTACTTTGATGTAATATGGCTGACATTTCTTTGGATATTGTACTTTTGGAAATTGTAAATGATCTTAGCACACTGTTAACTAAAATGACTGCTCCCTTGTGCTCAAAAAATTGGCCTGAATATGTCTAAAGTACACCATCCTTAGCACCATTAAAATAGGGAAAATGAATTTTGCCAGACTAGACAATACCAGCTTCTGAAAGTGCAATGAATGAATTACCAAATATATAAAATGTAAAAAATGTTATCGGCTCTTTTTTTTACAACTTACCTCTGAAGTTCAGGAAGTGAAAATAACCACGTGAAGCTAGCAGTTTTTTAAAAGGTGCACATCTGGAGTAAGGCCAAGCTGTATACTCTATAACCCATATTACACCCATCAATCATACACCAAAATAAAGGGAATTAAAGGTTCTTTGAACAATACTTACGATATACAAGGTCTTTTTTAAACAGCCAGTATAACTAGTGAGGAAACCTGGGGAAATTCTTTTTCTTTAAAATTCTAACCCTATGCAAAATACGAAACTGTAGAGCGCCACCTATAGTCAATCGGACATTTTCTGCAATTTTTCCACCGAGGTTTCTTTTTTTAAAAAAATTTTGGTCCTTTTATTTTCTTAAAAATTCAAGCACTTTTTAAGGAATTTTGCTCATTTTCAGCACTTTTTAAGGACTTTATCCCACTGATATTAAAAATAAGCATTTTTCAAGAGGATTTTCAAAAAATAAGCACTTTTCATCCAGCAGTTGAAAATTCAAGTACTTTTCAAATCTGTGCAAATCCTGTGCTATCTCTCAACTTGACGTAATTCTTATCTTTTCCATTTCACATAACGATGGCAATCATATCTCCCGCCACAAGTCATACTCAAATTGGCACGTGAAGTCCAATAAACGTAATTGTCTCCCTTCCAGCTTTTATTCACAAGAATCTGAATATTCCTTTTATTCTTTTGTGTTGATTATTAGCACTTTTCAAGAGGCTTATTTTCCTTTTCATCTTAAACTTGCACCTCTTGCTGGATGCCATTTTTAACAAAATCTATAATCAACAGTTTGATCATGCAGACGCTTTGCATGAACAAACAGGTGCAGTTTAAAGCATCTGAGGAGCTACTGAAAAGTTAGTCTAGTTCCCTGAGTAATTTCACTAATTCTATTATGAAACCCGGAACCAAATCAAACATGGATGAGCAAATTTTCTGGATTTTTGGCAATGATCATTTATCCGTAGTTTCTGCTTTTATGCCGTTAAGTCCATATTTTAAGAATAATTTTCATAAGACTTATGGCAAAATCATAAGGGTTGGCAGGTCTGTAACTCATAACCTTCTAAGATGCATTCCTTAACCAGATCATAGTCAGCACTTTGCTGTAGTGACAATGAATTATAAATATCACTAGCTTTACCAGTAAATACACACTGTAATAACAGAGTCCAATGCTCCCTTGGCCATTTCAAATTTTCAACAATATTTTCAAACTGAGGAAAATATTTGTCTACTTTTTCTCTAAAAGGGGGCACTAACCTAATATTCTTAGTGCAGTAAAACCTGTTATGAGAGACCGCCCCTTCTGCCAACAAAAAGTGGTCTCTCAAGACAGGTGGTCTTTCATAGCAGGTTTGTACAAAAATACGTTTCCAAGGTCCAGTTTCAGAGCAATTTCAAGAAAAATAACCACAATCACTGTACATATATTCTATTCTTTATTAGCAGTTGTTGCTAAAATATTGTATGCATTCATCTAAAAACAAAATTATATTGTAATAAAGATATACTTCTATCAATAAACATGAAATCACATTTACATTTGAAGATCACATATTTTAGCATATGAAATTGTTTCTGAATTACTCGTTTTCTTTTATAACAACCTAAATTTGTTTTACCAACGTTTTTTGCGAGTGGTCTGCACTTTTCACTTCTTTCAGTTACAATAATTATTTTCTCTAGCATTAAAATTTGTCTCTTTTTAGTTTGAGGTTCGTCCATTGTTATTAAAATTCTAAGTGTTAAAATTATTATTGCTCAGTTGTAATATCGAACGTAAAGACGGTGGCTGTGGGAAAATATGAAAAATCTATTCATGTGCATTGCATATCTAACAATTAATAATAATAATAATAATAATAATAAAAAACCCAAACAATTATCTCATTCAGAAATAGGACCATTTATTCAGTGATAAAAGTCAACGGCTTCATTAAAAGATGACATACAGGGATTAACTCTGTAAGCAAAGTGTGTAACCTGGTCGCAGCAACTTGAATAGACGACAGCTTTGTGATTGGGATGTCATCACTTAACACTGAGGTGAGGAACAAACATCACACAAGTCTTGAGCACTATCAATCGAATCCCGCAAATGATTCTCTCTTGCTGGTTTAATAGACAATGACCTTATTCACCCCCGGCAATACCGATTAACTCGAGTCAAACAATATACGCGGCCACTTTGGCAACTTTGGCACTTCAACGGCATTTCATGACATGTACATTAGCCTGGTTTACGGACTGTAGCATCTATCATCGGTAGCAACAATCCTTTTTTTAAATATTCCTTTTATGTTTGTTTTTGATCAGAACAATCTATACTAATCAAGCGGTCGTTGTAATAACTGATTACATAAAGGTCACTGGTGTCTGTCTGTTCTCGTGATACAGTCGTCATAGGGATGCTAGGTCCTACAACAGCCGGGAAGCAAGTTAAGTGCGGGAATAATTAGTCTGGTTCCCTGCTCTGTATGCTTTCTGCGTTCCTCACCCCTATACGAATAATGGAGAACAACACAGGGAGCATACGAAGCAGGGAACCAGGCTAGGAAATAATCTACATATACTTTAGTCTGGTTTACGACAGAAACTGTAAATCACTATAAGCCTAGCTAAAAAAAAATTCAGAGATCGGTAGCCAGCCTATTTTTTTTTATTTTTATTTTTATTTTTTTTAATATTTAGAACGGTATGAGCGGTCGTTTTTAGAGGGATTAAATAAAGGTTGGTGGAGTTTATCCTCGTTTTTTTTTGTGATGCGGTCATTCATAGCAGTGTCGAAATGCATATTTTGCCAAGAAATCGCGGTCGCTGGTCGCGTTCAGCAGGTGGTCGCTCATAGCAGAGCATTTATATAATAAAATCGATCCGTGCATTACGATTGTGGTGGTACATGACAGGTGGTCGCTCATAGCAGAGGTCGCTCATGACAGGTTCTACTGTAACATCAAAACTTTAATATGTATGTGAAGTGGGAATGTGCTTTTCACTTGCGAGCTCTAATTCTTTTAACCTAATTTGAAATTCCATTTCATCCCTTCTCTCTTTGCATTTGCATCTATCTCTCTCTCTCCTCTTTCTCTAATTGTAACTGCATTTGTTTCTCTCTCTCCTCCTTATCTAATTGCATTTCTCTTCTATCTGTAACTGCATTTGTTTCTCTCTCTCCTCTTTCTCCAATAGCATTTGTTTCTCTTCTTTCTGTCTCTCTCTCTCTCTCTCTCATCTTTCTCAAATTGCAATTGTCTTTCATCTTCCTTTCTGAAACTGCATTTGCATTTGTTTTTCCTCTTTATCTTTCTGAAGTTCAAGCTTTCTTAACTCTAATTCCATCATGTATTTTAATTCCTTTACTTTTATTTCAGAGTCTGATACAGACTTGCTGATTGAAACCAAAGCACTTTTATCCAAAACATTCTTTTCCACCAAATACAGGACCAAAATATTTTTTATTTCTTGCTTCATTAAAGAAGCTTTTGTCTCAGAAGATCATATTTTCTGGCAAGCTGGAGCAATTCATCTTTTTTCAAAAAGTCTAACTGTTCCTGGATAGGATTTGAAAGAAAGATCTCCACTTTTGATGACATTGTAAAAAAAGCCTTTTGAGTTCACTAAAGATTTCTAAAACGTGAAATAATACTTGGGATTTAAAAATTTCAAAAAACTTGGGGAATTTAATTTCAAAAAACAAAGTTTTCTGAAATATTTTAGTCAAATTCATATCCCAGATGAGCCCCCAATTTTCTGTTACGAGCCTAGGCTCTTACAAAAAGTAACATAAAAGAGTGAAGGCAACAAGCTTTGTAAAATTAAACAGTTAATTTGTTTCCCTAGAATACCAAGTGAAAAATGAAAAAAGAGAACTTAGTTTTATGAATCAAATCCAAATATAATCCAAGAATTAAAAAATAGAAGTCCTAGTAATAAAAAGTCCTGAATGAAACTGAGTTCGAATCCCGATGAAATCCAAAATGGAAGGCGATGTTGGTTATAACCTTCAAAGTGCTGTTGTGTCGACAGTTTCCTGTTGAATCACAGAAAATATTATTCCAGTTTTGAATTCCATATAATTTCCAGTGAATGTCTTTGTCCAAGAATTTTGTAGGAACACTTATATACTTCCTCGGAAAAGAATCACTTGAAATTCAATAAAATAAAATTTCAAACTCAAACTGGTCACAACATAATGTAACTTAACATCTCGAGTGTTTTAAGCCCGAATGAACAATCTCTATAAAGACAATAGCTATACACCAGTTTAAGATGCAAAACAGATTCCCAGATGAGGGTCAATCTTCTAAGTTTGTAACAATAAACACGTTTCATATCATGTACTCCAGGTATGGCCTTGAGTTAACTTAAAGATTCTTACTCTGAGAAAGAATTTAACAAATTTTTAAAAAAGTTGTTTACCAAAACTGTCACTGGTTCTGAATCAAGGTCAGAAACTAGATACAGTGTTTCTATTATTAGGTGTTTATCAATGAAATAAAAAAAGTCAGGTCAAACAGAACTGAACTGAAATTCTGGACATTGTCAAATCCAGTAAATAAAGTTACTTTACGATAACATGTAATGGAATTAAAAAATTTTAAACTAACAAACAAATAATTAAATTAAATATACATAACAGTTAGGACAGGTTTGAATGTAATTATAGCAGGCTCCATAAACTACAATACAAGCTGCTTTCCAGTTTCTCCAAATGAAGCATTTCAAACAAGGATTATTTTCAAGTAAATCATATGGACATTATAAACATTGCCATACTGAATTTCTAAAAGGTTACATGAATTCTCGAAATGGTCTAGTATATGAGCAGGAACTTTTTAATCTTCAAGAAGGCACTTGTTCAAAACAGTCCATACTAGATACATATACCATGGGTTAATGTGGTATGAAAAACTGATTGCTGACCCTTGGCATACAAAAAATGGAATTAGCAGTCATAAGATGTCAAAATAGCAAATGTGGCAGCCACACTGTCTTAGAGGCACCATATCCATTTACAAGAAGCTAGACATTAAGATGAATTTGTACAATCTGGTGGTAATCCTGCCTGTAACTTAGAAGAGTAGCAGTAACAAACTTGTGCTCAAGATCTTCACATAAGGTATTCTGGTCTATGATCAAAAGAGCTGAAAATGTTAATCTTTCAATATTTCCATCAGTAATTAATGAAAAACAAACATTACTAACCTGTATGTTGTATCTGGATCACTAGTCTACCAAGTTTCAGAGATATACCAAGAGTCTTTAAATTATACTCCAGAAGCAAAATTGTGACAGAAAGACAGATGGACAGAACCCAACAACTTCTTTTGGCTGGGCAATACTATAAATATTGTTGCTACATACCTTGAATTTTCAATTTATCTTCCAAGTTTGTAACTGGTGTAAGAAGAAGCTGTCCTTCAAACATTTGTTGTTTCTGTCCTAGAAGATATTGTAAAATCTTGTACCTTTCTGATGAACTGATTGTGGTAGTTCTTTTAGTTGTACCAATTAAACCAAAACCTGAAAATGGGAGCAACAAAAATAAATTTACTGAGGGTTTAAAGACCGTCAGTGTATGATGTGAATTCCCTTTTGCATGGGGCATCGTTTTTTTATTAATTTTGTCCTTATAAGCCACTAAGTGATGACCCTATGAACAAAAGCTACTCATTTTGATGGGGGGAACAATTATCCTGGCTCCCACTCCCCATCAGAGGCAAATTTTCCAATTTAAGAACAAGCAGATATTCCAATTTCTTGTGAAACCACAAGAAGAGAATCAAGTGAGCCTGAGGATGCTCATCTGACCGACATCTACCTTTCAAAACAAGTGCAAGGGCAGCTAGAAAAGAAATCTCTGCTATTATGATCTTTCATCAGATTAAGTGATGTACCACAATCCTTACCAAAATGGGCCCAAGATCACACACCTGGCTGAAATCTGCCTAATAGTCAAATGCAAAAACCTTTGGCCAAGATCATACATATTGTATTGCAGGATGTGTATCATGAATCATATCAATATGTGGCGCAGGTGTATAATTTCACCCTTGCATATGACCAACCCAATCTGCAGATATTTACTGAAAGTTGTAGAAGAATTTTCAAATATAGACACACAAGTTCATGGCTGCATTCCATCTAACAGAATGTATAGGATATGTGGTAATTTTATTTTGTTGGTCTTGTGAAATTGTAAAAATATTAGTTAATTACTATTAGCTGCATTTTTCATTATCATTGTAAAAGGTTGTATAAATAATTTTTCTAATCTGCATTTCTTAAATTTAATTTAGACTAATTCTATCAATCTATTTTTGCAGTACCAGACCTTTATGTGAACTGACATTTACAACACTATAATGGCAATGAACTGAAAATTTGTACGAGTCCTTCTCCCACTTCAGTAAGTTTATTATAGTTACCAGTTCAAACTTTCTCTCTAGAGCATGTGAAAATCTCAGAACTATGTCAAGTTCATTTGAGTAAATTTTATCCATACATAAGCAGAAGAGATTTTTTTAATTTACACCTAATTTGCACATTAAATCGACATGAGCGAATCCTTCTTAGATCTCATGTGAAATTCTCATAAGCTTGTATTAGCAACTTTTGGTACAACAAGTACATGACCTTCATGGTGAAATAGGTGACTTTGTTATTCTATATACAAATGCAGTTCTCATGATCCATCTGAAGCAGAAGTTGCTAACATATATCTGACAAACCTGATTTATATAAGAAAGTCATACAGTGCTGTCAACGCACACAAATCCATGCTAGTCCATACATTTATGTTCTGGCTGAAAGTTATATCTTAACCAATTCATATCAAGGTTCATGAAAAAGTGTATATTATCTACCCACAGAAATACAAACCCAACTCCATGTTTTAAAGTATTTAACACAAATGTAGCCGTGAGAAAAGCAGCAGTCACTGTAAGATTTGCAGTGCAAATTTGGTTAGACTGACAATGCAATTAGTTATGCACAAATGTTACAAACCTAAATTGTGCATCTATCTGGACAAGACAAAAGAAGTGTGAAAGTGAAAGCAAGTTCTTATTTAATTCAAAACTTGTCAGTTTCTCAACAGATGCTATAGTAAGATGCTCAAATACATTTTACCAAAGCTGGAATTGATATTAAACCATTCAAAGCTCTCTCTACATGGATTAGTTCAACTTCAAAAGCCTATGACCAAGAGGCAACTGTACAAAAAAAAACCCCCAAAAACCAAAACACTATTTACTTATTCAAACTGATCTTCTACCAAGACATTTTGAAAATATTATTTTAGAAGCAAGGTACAAATTAAAGCTTAGCAAATCTTCCAGATGGCCTTTTGTCCAGAGTTATGAGGCAGGCTATTATGCAATGGAATCCATTATCCAGTAATTTGTGACTTTTATGTGCAATTATTTTCATAAAATGTTTTAAAATAAGCAATGAAAACACCAACTAATATTAATTTTTAATATCATATTTTTGGAGCTGAGCTTTAAATATGAACACTGAGCACAAAATAACTTTGCTAATATGAACAGAATGAACCACTCATCTGAGAATTACCAGAAATATGATGGAACATTTTCTTTTAATACAAAACAAAGCTTGAAGGATTTATTTTCCCCTTCCCTTTTAAGATCCTCATTGTACATGACTGACGTTACTACCCAGCCCAGATTTGGTTGTCAACAAACAGCTATTTCTATGAACTGAGGACATGACATGGCCATCAATAGGTTTTATAGTAGTGAGAACAAACCATGCACCTCATTCACCACCTTCCATGTAATGCTTGAATTAGTGGTCCATTTCAGCGAAAGATAAATGAAGATGATTATGAAATGTGCAAGCAACTAAGTGACTGCAGAAAACTTACATTTATTTGCCAAAATGAGAACAAGAACACCAAATATGAAGAACCTGAAAGCCATTGATCCCTTGCCTTGCTCACTCATCAGCTGAAGAAAAAAAAATAAAATTAAAGACGTTATTTCTGAGCAAAACTTAGTACAATTTGTCCCATTTCCCAACAAATTATCACAACAACTCACAATTAAAGTTTACAGTAAACACGAGCTACCAGATAATTTGCTGATCCAACAAACTATTCATTAGTATATATATATAGATAATATTTAGATAATAATAACTTCATCTGATATGGGTTTTTTTCTTTATTTCATTTACAAGCTTTAACAAGAATACTGTGAAAAGTCCCTTGTACACCCACCCCATATTTAAGTCTTTTATGCAGGTACTTGACACACTACACTTAATGTGCATTATTTTCTTATTAGTGTTATTGAATGGTAGATATGAAAATACTTTTGCATTACAAATAACATAAATACAGATTGAGTTTCAATACTATGCTCATTGTTACACATGGTGTACACTTTTAGTCCTGGCAATTGCAAAATAATTAATTTTGTTCACTTACTGCAGAACACCAAAGTGCCATCAAGGTGGGACCCCCTTACCCTGTGCTGACTGAAGTAGACATTTGTGCTTTATTTTGAATGTTATTACAATGCACAATAGCCTTGTATGGAAGTTGTCAACTTTATGGAAGCAATCTTTGACTACAGAGGTATGTACAAACCTTATTCTTTCTTGCTCTCCTGTGCCAGAAAACCTTGCTTAATGAGCTGAATATTTCTGAATTTGTTTTAAATTTCTAGAAAGTCAGATGTATGCCCCACTATGCCATACCATTAGAGAGAATATAAGCGGAGACAGTTTATGAAATCGTGGCAATGGTTTTTTTTTTCATTAACCTCAGACTAAGGAGAGTTCTGGTTACATTCTGACAATGCAGTGTTTCAGGACTTATGTAGACTTAGTTTTGCCTTATGGTTCAAGAGTTTGTTTAAAAGAAATTAATTTCAACATTTCATCTCAGAATCTCCACCTTTAAAAGAACTAATATCGATTTGTCAAAAATGTTATTCATTCACCAGAACTAAATAAACTGACAAGAAAATGGTTAAAAGTATGGTTTCAAAGTTGTTTGAGACCTTAAAGCTCCAATGGAACCATTCTGGGTAAATTTTGCCATTCAACCAAATATCTTTGGAAGAAAGGAAATGATTTCCAAAGGCAAAGTATACAACAGTAATTCCCAACCTTTCTGGCCACAACCCTAAAACATTTTTCTGAGCCTCATGACCCCCGTTTCCATGTACTGGTTTTGCCATCCTCAAAAAAGCCGGACAACCCTCCAGAACATCCTTGTGATCCTGATTTGGGGTGTTGGGAACCACTGGTATACAATATAATGGTTCTATCAGATAAGCAAACTGTCACTCATATTTTAATTACATGTACATGGATACTAAGGATTTTTTTTTCCAATAAAGAGTTTGTACCTCATTATCACTTCAGACTGATGAGCATATCCATTTGTTTTTCTTAAAGAATGCCATTTCATCAAACAAATACTCTAGAAAAACAGATAAATATGGTAACTTGCATTCTCCACATTCATATTGCTTCACAATGGCACTGCCTGGAAACATGATCTTAAAAATGTCTAAATGTTTTCACAAGAATGAAAACTGAAATGGCTTCTGACAACTTTTAGAGTCCACAAAATTTCTGCTTTCAGAACCTCTGGTGCATTTACAGTGAAAATTCTCAGACTGGCAGAATTTGGCTGATGCAAGCTGGCTCACTGGCAGTAGCCATCTTCCCTGTAATGGACTCCAGATGTACCAAAATGACAATGTGCTTTTTATATGGAAAGCAGTATGGTTCTGTCACTTTTTTAAAAGCCAATTTCTATATTCCTTTGACTCGTGTTTCGTGAAAGCAACAAGAACCCCATTTATAGTGATTAATCACTTGTCCTAAAATGTAAGATATCTACCCTGATATTTATGTTGTTTGGGTCGACATCTTACTACCTAAATAAACAGCATTGTGCAGCATGCTCCCCAACTGACTGACCGAATTTTAAATAAAAAAATCATGTTGCAATATACATGTATTACAATATTACATGAAAATATTGCAATATTTTGATTTTATGAAAGGGTTACAGGTTACTATTAATTTACTGAAATCACTGAATTTACTGAATTCACTTTAGTGAATGCAAACAGCAAAAACAAACATTAAAAGCTGACACACTGTAAAAGATTATAAATATTTTGTCGTCACTTACTTTCAATATTTTGAACACACTTTATGATTTTGGTCATTTAAAATAGAGAAAACAAACAAAAATGCATGTATGTTGCTGTTCTCATCCACTTCAGACAATAGTTGCAATCTAACAGAAATAAAATGAGTTAGAATGTAAAGTTCTTCTTGTTTTTCGTCTGGATAGCACATGAATGGTAGGTGTAACTTGTGCCAATGAGCCCTAGTAAGGTTCTCTGGGATGGCAGTGACAGTTTAGCTTCAGAAAGTTGTGAGTTATCATCACACAATGAACTCCCACAAGAGGACATTGATGATCTGTTGTCAGTCTTCATGTAATAAACCATTTTTCAAGGATGGCACTTGTTCATATGGTGGTTAGATTTGTGGTTCTTCTGGAAAACTCAACATGAGCCTAACATTCTCTGTACCAATTGCCTCTTCGACCTTTGCATGTTTTCATCTTTCTTAAAAAAAAACGATTCTGTAAGACCAACTGAACATTCAAATATTTCATCAGGTCATACTCTGCCATGCTTGAAACACTTGTTGCTCAAGGTTATTCTCAGAAAATTATTTGCAAAATATGAAGTGATTCAGGGCATTGTGAATGACAGTTTTACAAATAATTTCAAACATCAAATGCATACTGGCTTCAGGGAAAACACTCAGGTTGGTGATATACAGTATATTCATATACAAGGTAATAAATTTTAGCACAAGAGAGACATTAAATATGCTTTCCATGAAATTAATCTTTTACTGTACATCAAAAGGCAAAGTGTATGCAGAATAGCCTGGATGATCTATCCTCTGCCATCTCCTCAGTCAAGAAGTCACAGCTCACCTGCAGGCAGGCTTCCAGGTATGTCAATATTCCATGAAAGACAACTGAGGACACTCTTAAAGTCATTATATAAAACATGTCCCTCGTCCAAGTATAATGCTGAATGTAGCATAATAAGACACTTTAGTACATGAAGTATATGCTTCAACATGGGTTCCCATTGACAAGGGCTATTGCTAGGTGGTACATTTATTCTATAATGAAGAAAAATGGAAGATCAGCACTATTCAGTTCAAAGAAAGGTAAATACAATAAATGGTTCAAAACTTACTGAGAGAGCCAAAATGACTAGATAGGGGCAGGTCTCATATGTAAATTACAAAAGTGAAGAGATTAAATGCAGCAAAACAAGGAAAGAAAGAACCAGAAAAAAGTCCATAACATATTTTTAGGAAAATACCAAGAGCAAAGAAAGAAAACATCAAGCAAGAATAAGTAGAAAGATGTTATGTCAGATATCTAAAGACGCCAAGCCACGTATTGAAGAAGATACAGATGTAAACTGGATTTGCTGCGATTTATGCTAGAAATGATACCACATGGACTGTACTGGATTAACAGACACAACATTGAGGATACCTGTTTTATCTCTATCTCATGCTCTGCCAAATCTGTTATATTTAATGCACCTTGTTTGTTAGTTAGCTTTTTTTTAACAAAAGTTTTTATTTCTTTATATGCTATTGAAAATGTTATACTGTATGTTGGACTTGACCTTGTTCAAAATAAAGTTAATTTTCTTCTTTACCTCAATCATGTGTGTGTGTTTGTGATTTGGAGTTTTAACGTAGCTTTAACAATTTTTCAGTCATATCACTAGGATGTCTGCAGTGTGGGAGCTTATAGTTATGTCTAGCACTGGGGCATCATGCAAGACATGTAGCATCATGTCCCACCCACTCACATTATCCTGAAACCAGGCCGACCAATGCTAATACTAATATCACAATGCTAAGCGTCAAGCACAGCAGCTGCAAGTACCATTTTTATAAGTCTTTGGTAGGATTTGACTGGGGTTTGAACCTGCAACCTCATGCATCTGAGGCAGGAGCTCTAACCACATAGGTCACCAGAGTGGTTGACATCAATCATATTTTTTATTATTCTGTAAACAACTAATACATAGTTAAATAGTTTCCCTATGAGTATAGTTTAACTATTAGGATTATTATTTTTGTCTAAGTGAAAGACATTGTGTTTGCCACATTTTATATTCTCATTATAACTCTCCTGTAAACATTAGGAACCTTGTACAATGTTATTTTCTGTTAGGTAATAGTTTTATTGGAAAACATTGTGACCTGATGTCATATAGAGGACTATATAATCTTGTTTATCTAGAAATTAGTCATTTGTGCATTAAAATCAGAACAGAATCACTTGTATTACTGGCATGTTAAATAATTCATTTGGGCTGGAACTTTTATTCAAATTATTTATTCACTGGAAATACAAAGTGCTCATCAAAAATAACATTCTTGGAAATAGCTACTTCAATTTATAGTGAAATTTCAAATAAGGATATATTCTTGGATAGAATTATTGTGATCTAACAAAAGACTATTGGCACATCACCACTACATGAGCCATCACAAGCACATCAACATTTCCAGTGTTGGATTTAATTTGGATTTCCACTAATGTTTATTCAGAACATTAATCATTCAGACTTGTGCCTGTAATTCTAAGAATATTTGGGATTTAATTTGCAATACCATAAGTTCCTTTTTTTGAACATTCTCTCTTTGTATTCAAAGGAAATAAATCATATGTAGAATTTTATGAAGCTTGTTGCTTCTCTCTTTTCTATTACTTATTTTAAGACCACAGAGTCATAATCCTACCTAAAATTGAACAAAAAGAACATTTTTTTTTGTTTTAAGTGATAGTTCAAATGTTTGTTATTTGTTCACCAGTGGGCAATTCATTTATATAAGGGAATATGAAGATACAACCAACCTTCAGATTAAAGGATCACATCAACTGATGTGGTGCTGTATGACACTGTCTAATGTTTCTAAATAAGGTACAATTCTGAGACAACCCTATTCAAAGTTCAGGGTGCTACTGTGACACATGAACCATTATGTCAGCTTCTGAGAACACAAATGAGGTGCAGACCATCTATCACTTTCAATGGTAACAGTTTGTGAAGCAGAATTTCCCTTCTGAAAAAGGACTTTTGTGACACGAGCTATGGGTTGTGGGTTTTTTTTGTGATTAAACAAACATAGACCATACATCAATTTCTAATCTGGAATAATGGTATTTGCAGTAAATGGTAATGTCACTGAGAATGACAGGACTGGTTAGTAGAGACACTTTATGTTTCTGCAAGGCATGACTAAGTTTTTCATTAATTTTCTATCTGATATTTTTGTACATTAGGTCAAGATTCCTAAGCTCGCATTAAAAATTTCAGATATTATGCATTATTAAGAATGTGTTAAGTAACCCTCAAAAACTGGCAGCAACTGGTCCTTGGCAGTACAGTGAAGATCAAACATTAATCTATTAACTGATGATCCTCCATAACAAGGTCAGTTTTCTGGGGTTTTTTGTGGGGGAGAATCTTAAAAACACCAAAATGGATATATTTTCTTATCATATTTCATCTCTACAAGGGTCTATGTGATTTTGATATATACTTAGAAGACTCCAGAAAAAGTGACAAGAAGCAAAAGGTGGCATGGTTCAATTTTTGTGTATACATATATCATCAATTTTTGTTTATATAATTGGTATCATTTTTTCCAAGCACTTACATTACCTAGGCATTCAGAACAAGTAATTTAAGAAGTTAGTAAACGTTCTTTTCATTCATAGAATCTCTGGATAATTCTGAAATTAATCTTTGGATAATACTAAAATTAGGCTCTTTTGATGGATAATACTGAAATTACACTCGTTTTGAAAGAAAAGAGCTAGTAGTTAATGTTTGCTGTGCATGAGCAATAAAGCCAAATATCGTAGGAGTGAAGGACATAAAGTGTTATTTGTTATATGTAACATGGAAGGGAGGGGGGCATTCAAGTTGTACAAATCTTGGGATTGTGATTCAGAATATCGTTTAACTAAAACTTAAACAAATGAAGACAAGTTAAAAATATAAAAAAATCCACATGTAAAAGATTTTAGAGGAAGAAATTAAGCACTGACCAGAATTTTGGAACAAGAAAATTTTAAATGATTTGAAAAATGTCACAGATGAAAATATCGAAAACATAACAAAATCAAACAGAAGGTCATACTATACAAAATACATCATTCTGGCATTCTACCTTGTAGAAAGTGTGCAATGTATAAAGTTTTTTTCAGTAGTTAAAAATGTTAAAATCCTTAGCTATCCCTGTTATCAGATGACAAATTGGTTAATAGATTTTTTACAGTGACATCAATTTCAAGATATAGATTCTATTTGAGGACATGGGGTACAGTTATTTTTTGTAAACAGTGGTATTTTCATGGGTGCAGTTTTAAAATAATGTACTCATCAGCAATTCAAACATTTTCCTGAAATCAAATGCAGGGGTCACACTAAAAGGTGAAGTGGGCAGCTAAGTTACCTCAAAAATGTAAACTTCTCCTTCTACTGTTAGGAAAGCAAAAATGACTTCACCGTGTGATTTATTAGAGGATCATTGAATGACTGTCCTTTCTGAGATGCTCCCTTGCCTAAGCCAGGTTAATTCCAGTGTTATGTTATAGCTCAAGGCGAAATGTAGGCTTTCCAGCCATCAAATGGTTGGTGTTGATACCAATTACGCAGACAAACATTTGCACATTCACATGCATGTGTTTTGATAGCTGACTGACCATTAATCCTTTCTTGAGTAAGTTAGCCAACTATAACTGCCTATTTCTCAAGTTATCCTTTGATGATATAAACATACCAACCTGTGTTTCAAAACTTAACCTTACATAAACAGCAATTTGTGTTTTAAGAATAAAATTGGTAACTGCCACATGTACATTATTTTCTTCATAAAAATCAGTTTGGAACCATAAATGAACCTCTCATGGAGAAATAATGGCTGACATCACTGTGTCTGGGAAGTACCACTTTATTAGACTGTCTCTTTTCATAAACCACTGGACAAATGTATTCAGGAAAATAAACAATTCATAGAAAGCAGAGTCTAAATACGACATTTTTGAAGATTTAGCTTTAAAATGCAATTATGTACGCCAGAAACATACGAGACAATGCTATGTTGTGGAATTTGAGTGATGCTGTATGGTCAAGGTTGTATTGCAAGATCATTTGTTTTTGTGAAAATATGAAAGAAAACCAGCAAAGCAAATACTATTTAACCAATGCCTAATGTTACGGCAGGTACGTAGACAAATAATAAAACCTTACACTTGCAATCCTATCAATGGACTGTTGTAACAAAGCTATAAAGTGAGTGGTTACATTAAGAAAATGCCTCTTTCTAAAAACAGATCTACTTGCATGATGGCTGTGTGATTCAGTTGAAAACAAAAGGGTTTAGTTCATTCATATACTGACCTTAATTCTTCAGTGTCTTGTCTATGAACAGTTATGGTAAAGTTTTATCGGCAACAAAGAAATTATGACGAACACTATCATCTGAAAGATGTGCATTTGCTCTCATGTACATGGTACAGTGGTCAATTCAAACAAGTTTAGAAATCATTTCAACTGCCATTTTACAGTGAACGTTCAGAAAGTAGAAAGAAAAATTCTTGATTAAGGGTAGTTGATTAAGCATTTGTACTAACTTGCCATTACAACACTATGATCTAGTAACTCTGTCGTTAAAATTCATGACAATGTATAGCTTCTGTTCTTCTCTTTTCAAGTCATATTGCCAAACACACTGCATATGAATATGATAGTTTTTAAACATGCATCAAATGTGTTTATAATATATACAGAACTCAGAAAAGTTTCTACTTGAAAATAAAGTATTGCTTAAAACCAATGTTAAATGTAAATATGCATGCAGAGAATATAGAGGGCACAATTCAAACAACACACACACACACACACACACACACACATATATATATGTGTGTGTGTCTTGCTTTTCCCCCACCTCTCCCAGTTCAGCTCTCACTTCTCCCTGTTCTGTACAACAGGAAGAATTAGTTTTCTGAAAACTTCAAGTTTAGCTTGACCCCTGAAAGTTGATGTAGAACTACTGTATTTGCACACCCTCCCATTTGTTTGTAACCCCACCACTGATTTTAAAAACAAGAAGCATCAAAGATAAAAGAAATGCAAAATATTAGTCATTTTATTCACTGATTTATAATTTCTAACCCAACTGTCGCCAATGGGTCCCTAACACTGTCGACTTATTGGAGTTTCCATGCAAATGGAAACTTTCAATGTGAAGAAGCAGACAGACTGCTCACTGTCCATTTTCCTTTTCTGGTTCTAGAATAGTCCATTGCAGCAAGAACTGTATCATCTGCGTCCAATATGTTTTGTAATTTCTAGTTTTAATATTTCTAAAACAAATTGATCAAATAAAAAGGAGGAACTCTTGTATACGTGTTCAAAGAGTTTAACTCCACAATTTACAGAATTATGAGATTATCAAAGACAGTGAACTACATCACATCTGTTGCTTGAAAACACCGACTCGTCCAGGCAAATATGGCAAAAGTGTTACTAAATAAACTCCCATTTGATTTGCAATGCCAACAAGCTGTGTCTCGGATACCCTGGTGACAATCAGGTCAGAAAATGTAAATTAATAAATGAAATGACCATGTTTTGTGCATTTTTGATATCCATGATGCCTTTTATTTTTAAAATGGGGGGAGGGTTAAAAAAGAGGGAGGATATGCGATTGTTCATGACTTTACTCTCAACTGTAACGAATAAAACACTGCATGAAACTATTAAAATCACCACATAGAGTTTTCAACTATATCTGCTTCATTTATTCATAGTTCAAATAAACTCTCCAAATTCTTTGCCAGCTAGCGTTTCTAAACATGTCAATATTTGTCTTTTTCCAGAACTATGTCCTTGGTTCATGCCCCTGAAATAAAAGCCACATGATACAAGGCCAAGGTGTATAAATTGATCATTTATGATGTCCCTGTATTACAAATACTTGCATGTAATATTTTTCATTTTTTCAAATGCATATTAACTACAATAAAACGCATATCAATAATACAGACAAAAATTTCAAAGAAAAACACATGATGCACTTTTTAATATTTTTCTGCAAGCTTTTGATAAAATTATATTTAAAGATGTTGTCAATTTTTAAAAGAATTTTTATGCTATTTCATAACAAAATTTTTTCCCTTATATTAAAATATTTCAAGTAAAAATTTGTTTCTGTATAGTTTTCCATTAGATTCATATTTTCCTAACATGATATAAGAGGGGCATGTTATAGTAAAAAGTTTTTGCATTCCCTTTGCCGTCACAAAAATCTGTCAAGGATTTCCGCTAATAAAAAGGTAAAGAATACAAACACTCATTCAAGGGACAAAAACTTGTGGCAAATATGGCTATGGCCATTTCCATTGTTTTCTTTCATTTGAAATGAATAAAGCACGTATTTAAATTTTATTTCGTCGAATACTCCTTAACCAGCACTCATTGTCACTGTCAAAGAAAGGTACAGACCCAGATGATGACACCAGGATCTGACATGCCCGAGGTCGCAAGCAACATGGCGCATGAATCGAGGGGGCACGGAGTTGGGACACTGGACGATTCTATATACAGTCTACTAAAGTAACTTATGGTCATCCACTGTATATAAGATAAGCACACGGTAGGTGGCAATATGCAGAAAAATACCGAAAACTTGGAATACCGCAATACCATATCACCCACGATATCGTAGGAGGCAATATAAAGCCACTAAACTATGCGGACCACGCTATAAAGTGTGGTCCCCTATCGATTGTAACACACTCATTGCAGCAGCTCCTATGGTCCCTCTGGTTACACTCACATTGTATCAGGTAAAACGCTATCAATTGAAAATTCTAATATTTAAAATATATCATTCTTTTATACATTTATGAGAAGTAGCAGTAAAAATTTACAAACCATACATGCAAATCTGCAGACGACGCAACTTTCCTTCCCGCTAACTCTGCTTCCCAGGTGGCGCTCGCACGTATCTGAAAATGTCGAATCAGAACAACCCTGGATGACCCGGTCGGCTTCGGCTATCATCGCCGTGTAGTGCAAAGTCATACGTCTGTAGCCTGTGTGTGTGTATGATTTGGATTTTTAACGTAGCTTTAAACAAATTTCAGTCGTATCGCACCATGCCTGCAGCGTGGCAGTTTAAAGTGATGTCTAGCACTGCGGCATCATGCCGCAGACACGTAACATTATGTCCCACCAAGTCATATTATCCTGACACCAGGCCGACCGGTCCTAACAAAAAATAACCTCTTAGTAATGAGCGCCTTGCGAGGCAGCTGTTAGTATCATTTTTTTAAATACTCTTTGGTATGATTCTGCTGGGGTTCGAGCCCGCGACCTCCCGCATCCGAGGCGGACGCTCTAACCACATAGCTACCGGAGCGGTTCTGTTGCCTGGCTTATTCCAGATATTGCTAAGTTTGCTCATAGTCCGCATCAGAAATATCAATACCATCGAACTTGCAGTATAATTCTGTCTTTGTTGGTAGAGCGGTCTCGTTAAACTTTTGGCATGCTGTAATTTTGTTAGATGGATAGACTCTTTTGCGAATAAGCAGGCTGAGCCTGTCGCCAGCAAATTCTTGTGATATATCGAAATAATTTTGTATTCTTGACAAGTTTTTCAAGTGTTCATGAATTGCAAGCTGTCAATGAAACGCACTTCGCATAAAGAGAACGACAAGCATTTGTATGGGTTGTTTTGGGTATGCACATTATCTTCTTTTCGAACATACCAACATTTTTCACGTTCAGTGCAAGTCGCAGCCTGTGAGACTAAAAACACCACAGAAGGAAATTCTGGCGTCCGCAATTTCAGGCTACATTTGTTACGCGCCGCTTCATGACAGCGACCAGTAAAATAACAGCTGTCATTGACTTTTGCCGTCTCCAAGTGGCGGCTTGCAAATCCAACGTGATATATCAGATATGAAATGTTCTCTGCCATACTGATCCCGAATTATTTTAGCAGGTGGAAGACGATACACATCGTTAACGTATCCTAGAAGTATATGAGTGAAATGTTCCCCACAGTTAACGTCACGATAAAATTGCATTGACCTGTTTAGATTATTGTTAAATTTGAAAATATATTCCTTGTTTATGCTTCTGGCGATTGTTTACATGTTTCCACGTCAACTAGAGCTACATTGATTACGCATCAGTTTTGTGTCTCCAGCGATTTTTCTCCTTTTCGCACCAAAATTGTTACGCGGACAAGTGCGCCATTGTTAAATAGCAGTCAGGTGTTTTCTTTCGTTGGTCGACTTATTGTTGGTTGATATAACTGACAGAATTTCATCGCGTTGGATTTGTCGGGAAATGCCACTTCGTCGTTGTAGACAAAAACATCTTTCGTGTTCGACGTGCAAATGCAATGATCTAAAGCTGGCCTCCAGTTGATATTGATATATCAAGATGATCCCAACGGTAGATTCTTATTTCACCTTGGCGTACAGTGGCGTCACTAAAGGGTAGACCAACAACTAGGTCTCCGCTTTTTTTTTTTTTCTGACAGAGCTGTCAGAAAAAAAAAAAAGCGGAGACGTACTTGTTGGTCTAACATGGGATCAGCCATTTTAGTTTGCCGTTTGCTTATATCATGTGTAATTTCCACAAGTACAATATCCAAAGAAATTGCAGCAAAAGTGCATGAAAGGAAGATAGAAATACGCTAACATTCTCTCCACGTTTGATGACTGAAGTATTTTGAAATGATTAACTTTCGTATATTTTGCCCATGTTTTTGCGTTATTGTGGGACGCAAAAAGATGTCTAGATAATGCAGGTAAAAGTTATCACTGCATTGTTGAACGACGCGCTTGAATTGTTTCATTCTTTTAGAGAATGGCATTTTATTATATATTTCATTATGATATGCTGAAATATATCAGTGGGAGAAAATGATATCGCCAAAATGGCGATATCACTTTTGAAACTACTTTTCCACCTATTTAGGAAATAGATCTGCCATTATGTGTGATATTCAAAACCTGCATTTCCTTATTGAAGCCTATTTCATTTATATTGTTACACACACACAGAGCAGCAGAGAGGGTGAACCCTACAACTTTGTAGAGACCTTATTTTTGAAATTTAAGGGTTCCTACGAAGGCTGAAAAAAAAGTTTTTGTCTTAATAGTAAAAACTTCTCTAATTGACCAGATTTTTTCTGATTTTTTTCACGTACTGGCCACTACGCGTATGTCGTCCACCCTCTCTGCTGCTATGGTTTTTATCCAAAAATTGTATCAAGTCCGTTACGATATCTTGACCTTGGATCATGTAAATTTATTGTTACAAAACCAAAGGGATCAGCTTGTGCTTTTGAAAAGAAATTTTTAAATTTGTTCATGTCCATGTCCCCAGAACACCAAGTGTAATAAATATTTTGCAGCGTATGATTATCAACTCCGTTGAACACAACTAAAATGTTACAGTTATCCCTGATCACTTTTGGAATTTGTGTATAACGCTGTGTAACATAAATCACGTCTGTGTTTTTGTGACGGCCTCGTGAAAATATTCTAGCTGGATTTAATTGTTTGTCCAGCATAACATCATCATACACTACTAAATTATTAATGAATCCATCCAGATCATCTACAGATGGCGCTTCATCAGTATCAGTAATAAAGTCTATGACACTGTCTTCATGCAACAATTTTGCGATTTTCATTAAAATCTTTAAGTACTTCGTAACATCGCTGATCATCTACAGATGGCGCTATCAAATATAATTTATCCCACTTGAGCCATCTCAGTATCAGATTAAGTAATAATTGTGTCTTTCCACTTCCGGACGGACCTATTATAATCATTCTGATAGAATTTGGTAACGCTGGATGGTGCTTTACTGGTTCTTGTTTTCGTGTCGCTGAAAAGTCAATTATATCCATATAATTAATAATATGAGTCTATATTGTGTTCGATGCAGAGCATCTACACCTACTACTGAATTAACGACAATAACAACAAAAAATAAAAGACGAGCACTTACAGGTAAATGTGTGAAATGTGGCACCAGGAAATATAAATTTATCTCCATGACTAAGTCAGGAATAAAGACAGGTGGGGATATTGCTGCTTCGTTAGGAAAATCACCAGGAACTCCATGGGCTAAATACCCCGGTGAGAAACATTTACCCCGATATAATTATTGTGGTCCAGGAACTCGTCTCGATATCAGACTCGATAACCAAGATCAACCAAAACCAGGAGAGTATCCAGTAAATAAGATTGATCAAGCGTGTTACGTTCATGATGTCGCGTATAAAAGTAAGGATTTGCAACACCGACATCTCGCGGATGTGAAATTGATTCACGCGTTAAATTCTATACCTAATAAATTTCTCAGAGAAAAATTAGCTAGTTTTCTAGTAAAAACTGCTATGAAAGGTAAACTAGTGTTAGGGGCTGGTAATTAATTATATAACTATCATAATGGAATATGTTTATTATTCCCCGAGAGGATTCTGGAGAGGTAAAGCAGCGATTAGTAAACTCGCCGAAGCAGCAAAAGTTTCACGTGATGTTGCTGCATCATGGTTAGCACGACAGGTAATATGGCAAATCTTCCTAAGTCCACCTAAAAGAATTCAGTATGCGCATTTTGATGTTAGCGTTCCTAATGAAGTTCATCAAGCGGATATACTGTTTTTACCACACGATACCATTAAAACACGTAGACGTCAATACACGTATAGATACGCGTTAACTGTCCTTGATGTTGTGAGTAGATACAAAGAAGCGGAGCCATTATCAACAAAAACAGCATCTGAAGTTGCATCTGCGTTTGAGCGCATTTATCAACGTGGTGG